>MU130807.1:94163-120560 GCA_015039435.1 Imleria badia
ACAAGCCGGGCTTTCTTGACAAGCTCGGCAACGACTTTCTCGTTCGTTTTGAGCACCTCGGGGAACTCAGTGATCTCGAGGATGCAATCACGAGGTACAGGGATGCCGTTGACCTCACTCCTTGTGGTCACCCTGACAAGCCGGGCCGTCTTGAAAACCTTGGAAACACCTTTCTCACTCTTTTTGAGCGCATTGGGGAGCTCAGTGACCTTGAGGATGCAATTACGAGGATCAGGGATTCTGTTGACCTCACTCCTCATGATCACCCTGACAAGCCAGGTCGTCTTAACAACCTTGGCAATGCCTTTCAAGCTCGTTTTAACTGCATCGGGGAGCTCAGTGATCTCAAGGATGCAATTACGAGCCTCAGAGATGCTGTTGACCTCATTCCTCATGGTCACCCTGACAAGCCCGCCTGTCTTAACAACCTTGGAATTGCCTTTCTAGCTCGTTTCGAGCGCATTGGGGAGCTCAGCAATCTCGAGGATGCAATTACGACGTTCAGAAATGCTGTTGACCTCACTTCTCATGATCACCCTGCTAAGCTGGCCTGTCTTAACAGCCTTGGCAATGCCTTTCGAGCTCGTTTTGAGCGCATTGGCGAGCTCAGTGATCTCGAGGATGCAATTACGAGCTTCAAGGATGTTGTTGACCTCACGCCTCATGGTCACCCTGACAAGC
Organism: Imleria badia; assembly: GCA_015039435.1. Taxonomy (NCBI): domain Eukaryota; kingdom Fungi; phylum Basidiomycota; class Agaricomycetes; order Boletales; family Boletaceae; genus Imleria; species Imleria badia. The sequence goes on from MU130807.1 coordinate 94,845, forward strand.
TGGGTCGTCTTAACAACCTTGGCAACACCTTTCTCGCTCATTTTCGGTGCATTGGGGACCTCAGTGATCTCGAGGATGCAATTACAAGGATCAGGGATGCTGTTGACCTCATTCCTCGTGGTCACCCTGCTAAGCCTGCCTGTCTCAACAACCTCAGCAACGCCTTTCTCGCTCGTTTTGAGCGCATCGGGGAGCTCAGTGATCTCGAGGACACAATTTCGTGGCAGAGGGATGCTGTTGACCTCACCTCTGATGGTCACCCTGCCAAGCCGTGCTATCTTAACAACCTTGGAACCACCTTTCTCGCTCGTTTTAGGCGCATTGGGGAGTTCAGTGATCTCGAGGATGCAATTACGAGGTTCAGAGATGCTGTTGACCTCACTCCTCATGGTCACCCTGACAAGCCGGGTTGTCTTAACAACCTCGGCAGTGCTTTTCAAACTCGTTTCGAGCGCCTTGGGGAGCCCAGTGATCTCGAAGACGCAATTACAAGGCAGAGGGATGCTGTTGACCTCACTCCTCATGCTCACCCCGACAAGCCGGCCTGTCTTAACAACTTTGGCAATGCCTTTCTCGCTCGTTTTGAGCGCATTGGAGAGCTCAGTGATCTTGAGGATACAATTACGAGCTTCAGGGATGCTGTTGACCTTACTCCTCATGCTCACCCTGACAAGCCAGGTCGTCTTAACAATCTTGGCAACGCCTTTCTTGCTCGTTTCGAGCGCATTGGGGAGCTCAGTGATCTCGAGGATGGAATTTCGAGGTTCAGGGATGCTGTTGGCCTTACTCCTCATGCTCGCCTTGACAAGCCGGGTCTTTTTAACAACCTCGGCAATGCCTTTCGAGCTCGTTTTCGGTGCATGAGTGATCCGAGTAGCCTTGAACAAGCAATTTTCTTTTATTCGTGTGCTGCTTCCGCCTCCACTGGTCCCATTGGGTACCGATTTCAGGCATCACAGAATTGGATATCATGCGCTCGGCAGAAACTCCATCACTCTCTCCTCCATGCATATTCCACTGCCATTGGCCTCCTACCCGAACTCGCATGGATCGGTCTTTCTCTTTCACACCGTTATGATGAACTCGGTCAGGGTGCTGACATGGTACGGGAGGCAGCTGCGGCAGCTTTGGATTCGGGACTCCCGGAAACCGCTGTGGAGTGGCTTGAACAAGGCCGCTCCGTCGTTTGGAAGGAGTTATTTCAGCTTCGCAGCTCATACGAAGAATTATCTGTTACTTATCCAGATCATGCCCATAGACTTCGCGAGCTGTCTGCCGCATTAGAGCATGCTGGCGCCACTCGTGAAAAATTCTCAGTGCTCTCGGAGCAAACTTCAAGTGCAATACTCCCGGTGACAGAGTCCTTGAAACAAAAGGCTGACAATCACCGTGCGCTCGCGATCGAACGAGATAAACTGCTCAGAGAGATTCGGGCCTTTCCCGGTTTCGAGCAATTTCTCCTCCACAAAGGGTTCTCTCAGCTTCGTGCTTTAGCACATTCCGGCCCAGTGGTGATACTCAACGCTGCCGAAAGCCGTTGTGATGCATTGATTATTCTTGCTGGCTTGGATCATGTAATCCACGTCCCACTTCCCATCTTTCCCTTCCAGAGATCCAAGGGTCTTCAGAACATGCTAGAGAAATTGCTTGGTGACGCTCGTGTCATCCGCTCTGACGACAGGAAGGGGGACCCTGCGCCACTGCGTGGCGTCAGCTGGGAGTCTCTCTTATCCACCTTGTGGAACGGCGTCGTCAAACCAGTCCTGGATGCGTTGGCTTTCTCAGTACGTGATGTCGCTCACCTGAGTTCGTACCTGACCATTCATCCGTGTCTGAACAGACTCCTGGCGAGCTATCACGTATTTTCTGGGGTCCGACTGGCCCTTTTGTGTTTCTTCCTATTCATGCAGCTGGTCTCTATGGCACGCAGCATTCGGAACCTGGGCACAAAGTATCTGATTTCGTCATCTCGTCATATGTTCCCACTCTTTCCATTCTTACGCCGCCTCCCAATTCCCCTGCAGTACCTAGCCGCGATCTCCGCCTCCTCGCTGTCCGTCAGCCATCCTCAGATGGTCTTCCCCATCTTTCAGGTGTGGCCATCGAGTTGGAACACATCAGAGAGATCATTAGCAATTATCCCTTGGCACAAGCCATCCTCCTGGAATCGTCCGTCGGCACGGTTGAGGAAGTCCTTTCCCTAATGAGGGACGCGGACTGGGTCCATTTCGCATGCCATGGAATCCAAGATGAAGTGAGTCGGACCGAGAGTGGTCTTTGTCTCGCCGATGGACGCCGATTGAAAATATCAGATATCATCGCATTGTCGCGTCCCCATGGCGGGCTTGCCTTTCTTTCTGCATGTCAGACGGCGATGGGCGATGAGGGTCTCTCCGATGAGGCCATCCATATCGCAGCGGGAATGTTGTTCGCAGGTTACGGTGGAGTCGTTGGTACGATGTGGTCGATCAGCGATCAGCTTGCGCCGGAGGTGGCATGGGACGTGTATGCGCAGCTGTTTCGGACCGGCACGAGGCCAGATTATCGGGAGGCTGCACGAGCGCTGCACAATGCTATTGGGCGTGTTCGAGAACGCGGCAATGTACCGTTTCATATTTGGCTTCCGTTCATTCATGTAGGGCTTTGAATGTCTTGGTGTTCGTGTCTTTTACCGTCTCGGTATCGTATGTCTCGTCAGGTACACGGATATGCCGCTAGCGGAAGGTTGGTTCGACGACAGAATAACTTGAACAGCAAGATGACTTATTACAACAATACAGCGACACAATGATGAGAAAAAAGGGGTTAGGAAAGCATGTCGAGCGGGGAACATGGTCTACTACATCACTATTCAGTGGTTCATACTCGTCTGCATGTGCATGTGGGTCCTCTTTCGTCGCGTGCGGCATAACTCCATCCCGGGTCGACGCGTCCATGGGGTCGTGGTGTCGTAGAGCAAGGCATCAACGCGTGACATGAACGTGATGATCATTTGATGCCGATGGCGACGTGGCGCATACATGGCCAGCACGAGGGGAACCCGCCCCTCTCCTGACCACCCACATAGCGAAAGCAAGGGTGAGGAAAAAAGGAAAATGTAAGACGATCGATACGTCTACCACAAGAACCCGACCATCTCGACCATCTCGCCAGGTTCCGCCATCCTCCCCTCCCGCTTGGCGCGCATTGCCGCCTTGAAGTCCGCCCCACCGATTTTGGAGCCTGAAGCCGTCTTTTAGCGGGGTTGGACGAGGCCCGCGGTGTCGTCGTCGCCGCGCGAGCGTGACGATGACGCGAGGTGCGCGTGGATGGGTGGGATGGGTGGGAGTGGACCCGTTTGATACAGATGCATTCGTCGCGTCTTGGGCGGGTGGGGAGAGTGTATGCAGATGCGCGCGGACAGCGCGACAGTGTGTATGCTCTCGTCGGAGCTGATCGAGAACGCGAGCGCGCGTATTGTCTGGTTGGGCGGGACGACTGGCGCTGGAGCATGAGCATCCGCGGGGCGAGCGCTCATCTATGTAGCACATCACACCAGCTATGTCGTACAATAAATTTGGTTGCATGCTACCATTACAATTGACGTGGGGAATGGGACTGTACACAGCAACTAGGGATCTGCACGGGTACGGGTACAGGTCACGATTTCGTGACCCACAGTGGCGTGCTGTTGGGAGGGTGCGCCGTTGTCGCGCGCAGTGAATGAAGATGGCAGGGAGGGCTCACTGTCGTCATCGTGTCGTTGCGTGAGGTGGAATCATTGCAGGATGAGTGAGGGCGCGTGTTGCATGGCAAGGCGCGTTGAAGGCACGTCATTGTCGTCGTCGCGAGAAAAGGGTGAGGGCACGGGCGCGGTGTCGTCATTGTGAGGGAGGAGGGAGCGCGACGAGGGCGCCGTCGTTGTCATGTTCCAAAGTGAGGGTGAGGGTGAGCGCGCGGCGAGAGGGTGGCGAGGGTGGAGGGAGAAACCACACGCGTTCGGCTACAAATATGAACGCGAACGGCTACACTTGTGAGTTCAAGTTGTGAGATTACAACCTTGGCATGCCTGTCCGGAATATACACGTTCGACAACGTTTGCAGATGGACTCTCGCCCCACTGCCGTCGAACCACGAACCCGACGAGCTGACGCCGGGACTGAACTTGACTGTCGAGACGGGTTGCTTGAACGTATCTTTGTCCCATGATCTCCCTACGATGACTCGGAGAATCAGCATCTGAGGTGATATGCACTACGATGATATGTCGCACTCAGCTTACCCAGCATCGACAAGCGGAAAACTACGTACCATCATCAGTAAATACACAGAGATGAACGCCGAGGTCGGACTCCCCACGCCCAAGGACACCAAAAAGGCAATGCCAGAGAGCGTGTATGGAAGCACAGACTCGACGACAAGCGTGACAACGGAAAAATACGAAGAGGCGTATTCATGTCCTAGATATTCCTGGACTTTCCTCCCATGTTGCATATCATGCAAGTCAAGATTGTGTTCAGGAACACAGAGACAGTATAATACGCGAGACCGAGTTGGGAAGCGAGACCAGTGAAAAGGTCGCCACCTGGTGAACTGCTGGTCCAGTCGACCAGGACGCCCAAGACTAGGTAGACATGGAATGAAGCAAGCACAAGGGCATAGTGTGGGAGTGAGCATACATTCCGACGTCCTTGCGCATGTCCTACCATGAGAGCATCCGTCATGAGTTGCACAAGGATGACGGATGTGGTCCCCCAATACCAAACTGACATGCTCGCCGCCCAGTATGCATCAGGACCGCCTGGGAAGTTAGAGTCCAGCAGCCAAATTTTTCACCGAATATTACTGTGGTGATTACCCAGACTGTGATCGAGAAGACCATTACGCTGCTGAAGAGCGTGTAAAATAAATTGGATTTCTTATGCGCTCCTCAATTGCTCAGCGAAATACCCATGGTCTTGAAGTAGAGGACCAATTCAATGCCTACATGAGCGGACTGGTCAGTGCTCCCATGATATGCGTCAGGAAACTCACCATACAAGATGTTCTGTATGTCACTCCCAACGTAATATCCGTTTTGGAATCCATCAGGTATGGAATTCGAGGATGATTCGGCATGGACCCAAGAATGAAGTTGGGTCGTGAAGGATTCAGAGAGTTCCACCTATCGATTTTATTTCACACGAAGTCTCCCCCAGCGCACGTTCTTGACAATCAGATCAGTGCCAGTGGCGCAGATGGGAAGCTCTGATATAGTGGCATTCTGAGAGACCCACAGGGTGGGAATCAATGTTCTGAAACAAAAAAACATTTTGTCTCGAAAAAAGTTCGAGAGGAACTTCTCTAGAAAATGAGGCGTCGTTGGCAACCGCCACGTGCAAGGCTGGACAACTCGATGGCATGGAATCCTCACCTACTTACCCATACGCTCCTGGTGTCTGCTTTTTTGAAAAAGTCCACGCGCTGAGTCCCAACATGCGCATAACAGGGTCAAATCGTAAATCGCACCGGTGTGGGAACGCTGCTGTCCACTGACAGGTGAACATCGCCGGACATGAGAAATTTTCCTTATGAAGCCAACCCTGCAAAGCCCGATTCATTTTCGGTGGCAGGTCCACGAGCGGTAGCTGATTGATACAAATACACCCCGGGAGACGAATACTTGCGCGTCCGACTCGGACTGGGTGGGCTATCTGAGGGGCTCAGTCTCCCAGGTACCAACTTGAACACTGATAATCGCGTTTGACCATTGGCGAGAGGTTCCCGCTCCTTTATGTGGCCCGGGGAATTTCGGCGCTGGATGCGAAGAGATCAACTCAAGGCCCTACAAGGTCAGAGGAAAAAGTGCCAAGACCCCGACGACTCGGGAACGCCGCAAATCAAGCATATTAGCCGACCCCACTCCAACATTCAACATCCAGCAACGATCCCATAGATCGACATGGAAACAACATCAAACGAAAACGAGTACTTGTTTGCAAATACGCACTACAATGCCGATGGTCAAAATGTCGGTTGGAGGTTCGACCCATCGTCTGTTATGGAGCTTATCGATGTCTCGGACCACCATTCTGATGGTAGGCCGCTGCTTAGAGCTGACGGGTCGCAGATAGCGCCCCGGTATATCTGTACATGTTACAGTCAAAGCGACAAAGACACTTTTAAGTATTCAGCAAATCACGAGCAAAGGCGATTACTTTTGTTACTGGGAATCCGGCCCAGGAAAGGCTCATTGTGGAAAGCAAAAAAAAAAAGAGCAAAGAACATTGGTGCCTCCGATGGCTATTTATACGTACTGGATCTGGATTGATGATCTGACGTCAGGGTGAATACGTGTGCATTCACTTGATGGATGACGAGTCTGCGATCTTTAAAATCAAGGGCATGTAGGCTGCGAAGATGTCCAGTGGTGGTTTAAGACTGAGACATGATCATAGAACCAGACTGTCCCATTATCCGAACCGCCTGGTTTGATATGAGGGTTGTAGAATGTCACTTCAATGGTCAGCAGACCTGTGTTGAACAAGTATTGCCATGCGACAAGAATGTGATCAACTGGAAAAAAGGTGTATTTGTGATATGTGACATGTGACTGGTTGCCTGTTACAGTCACGTTCACTGCCTTTGCCCGCGCAGTCAACCACCTCTCGCTACGTACGCCGGTAAGCAAAAACATATCTGACCCTTTCTCCCTCATTCACCCGCCTTTTTCGCACAGAGTCGCCATGTTCGTGTATCCCATTCATGGCCATACCCTATCTGATGAGTCTGTTGTCAACCTCCCCAAACCCTAGGTCTGAACCTTACGACCCCTACCTCCCTCGCAATGGTTCCTCGTCGAACCCCTCCGGATCCCAGGGCAATGCCAAAACTGCAGCCATTCAGCAGCAAATCGATGACACCGTTGGTATCATGAGGGAGAACATCACAAAGGTGGCCGAGAGAGGAGAGCGGCTGGATTCACTGCAAGACAAGACCGGTTGGTCTCTTTGATGATGTCGCGATGAACTCAGGATCATACGGGTTTTTCCAACAGACAACCTGGCCGTCTCGGCCCAAGGCTTCCGTCGTGGCGCAAACCGAGTGCGCAAGGTGAGTTTCGTCGTTTCGTTCATGTAACGCAATGCTCATCAACTTTAGAATATGTGGTAAGCTTCGTTGTTTCATTGTTCCGATACCACTTCTCACTCGTGGTGGCACCAGGTGGAAGGATATGAAGGTGGGGTCGTGTTGTCGTGCAAGACAGGAGTGCTGACTGGTGCTCTAGATGCGTATCGTTATAGGCCTGGCAGTGGCCATTATCATCGTCATCATCGTTGTCAGTATCGTGAAAGCAACACAACATAAATAGTCGTTGGGTCGTCGTGTGCCCAGCCACATTCCTACCTTTTTACAAGTGCTACACATTCTCGTTGTGTTGTATCTATGACACGCCTTCCTAATTTCCTTCGGTTCTCCTGTGCCTAGTATAGCGGGTTCAACGCTGGATGAGCCTGGACTGTTGATACATACGTAGCTGTTAGTTGAACGCTTGTTGTGTTATTTCATATCCCATTCCCACGCAGCGGTTCGCGTGATCATAGCAAAAGTTGTTCTTGACCTCCACTTCAACTTCCACCTCAAGTCCTTGTTACTATTTCGTGGCTACTGTGCCCGTGTCCCTCCTTTGTCGCTACGTTAACTCCATCCTACATGCCAGAATGTCCACACATGGTCACAAACAATCTGCCTCTGTCTCCCAAAACCACAAAGCCCAGCTTGCTAATGCCTATAATGAACTGGGGAAGGAGCTCGCTTCCCAAAAGATTAGGGTAATAGGTAATTACACACTTGGAAAAGTCATCGGAGAAGGCAAGTCTTCTTAACCCTACAACAGGCACTCGCACGCCTGATAAGATCCCCAACAGGAGCCTATGGAAAAGTGCGCATGGGCACGCATCGTCTAACATCGACCCGCGTCGCCATCAAGCAGATCCCAAAGGCAATGTCTGCCTCCCTCACCCGTGAAATACATCATCACCGACAGCTCCACCACCCACACGTTACGCAAATGTACGAAGTTATTGCTACCGAAACACACATATGGATCGTGACAGAGCTCTGTTCTGGAGGAGAGCTCTTTGATTACCTCGCTGAAAAGGGTCGCTTGTCCGAGGACGAAACAAGAATAATCTTTGGCCAGCTGTGTCTCGCCGTTGCCTACCTCCATGACAAGGGCATCGTTCATCGCGATCTCAAGCTAGAGAATGTGTTGTTGGATGAACGATGTCGCGTCAAACTCGGGGATTTCGGGTTCACGCGGGAATACGAAAAGGGTGTATATATGGAGACCTTTTGTGGTACCACCGGCTATGCCGCTCCGGAGGTACTACAAGGTATGAAATACCTTGGCCCAGGTGAGCGGAGGTCCTGTTTTGTTATACAAGCTGCTCAATAATACAGAGGTGGATATTTGGTCTATGGGTGTGATTCTCTATTGCCTTCTGACGGGCACCCTACCGTTCGACGACGATGACGAAGCTATGATGAAGGAAAAGGTTATTAAAGGGGAATTCGAAGATCCTGAATGGTTGTCCAGAGGTTCGATACTTCTGTTGCTTCCTCGGATCAATGTTTTGATGTCTTCCACAGACGCTCGTGACATGCTTCGGGATATTTTACAGACTGATCCGTCGAAACGCTTGACAATCCCACAAATTCTGGCATCCCCTTGGTTTACCTCGCGGACTGCCGTCGTTATTGCTCCGGAAATCGAGGACGACGTCCCTGCGTCGCCCTCACCCGCCCGCACAGCCTTCCCATTAAGCGTGAAGCCCACTGCAAACGAGGCAAGAACGCAGGATACGGAACAAGTTATGTCACCTGCGACTCCCGCTACATCAGAAATGACTTTCCTCTCTGCTTCCTCCGAAATTTTACCGTCCGCAACTACAACTCCAGATGACAATCCCTCCGATCCGATCCGAGATTCTTCCGAGTCTGCTTCTATCCAAATTCATTCTAACCCAAGCCAAAGGACGATTACTAAAGGTGACCGAGACTCCAAAGACACAAAGATTTGGCAGCCTGAGACTGTAATCGAAGAGGAGGGAATTAGAGATAGTGCGGAGGGTATGACGCCGTCTTTCACCGCCACAAACCCTACTCGGATTCCACCACATCCAACTCGTACACCTGCTCGTACGAAACGTCGTTCGGTGTCGTCGACACTTTCTGATGGGAATGGCTCACCGCCACGTGACAAACCCTTTGCACCCCTTCCTCCGCAGGACTTCGCGAGTCTTCTCAGCACACCGGCTCCGATCATTTTTTCAACCCCCGCTGAGCGCGAGTTACTAAACACCCTCAGTGTGATGGGCTTTGACACCGCTCAGATTGTTCACTCAGTTATCTCGGAAGCATGTGACTCGACAGGAGCACTCTGGTGGATGTTGATGCGTAAACACGAGAAGCGGATTATTGGCGAGGTTCGAGCTGCTCCAGACCTTGATAATGAACAAGCTGGGGAAAGCTCGGGATCCAAGCGGCGGAAGGAGAAGGAAGGCGAACGGCCCACTGGGTCTCGGAAGAGAAACAAACATGGCATTGCAGTACAAACCGACGAACCTTCTCCTGTGTCTGCTCCTCCGACGCTCGCCCTTGTACCGCCTACCCCAACTGTTACTTCAGCTGCGCGTCCGACCACCCCTCCCCGTGCAAAGTCACCATTTCTGTCGCCTTCGCCTACTACAAACGAGTCTTCTGTACGCTCAAATCAATCTACGCCAAGTGGGAGTTATAAGGGCATTGAGAACAAGGATAAAGATTTACTCAAGTTGAAGAGGGAAGGCAAGGTTCGCTCGGGAAGCGTCAGTATTATGCAACGAGCAACAACAGCCCTCGAAGCGGCCGGTCTTGTTCGCAAGAAGTCGACGGAAGCGGTCAAAGACGAACGTGAAGGTCAACGAGAGAGGGAGAAGCCACGGGAGAACGAAAAGACGCCAGCTGGGGACGATCCCCGTAGTTCGCGTGGTAGTGGCGGCTCGTCTAGATTGACCAAGTCACCACCGGTGAAGGCAAAGGATGCAGTATCCCCATCTTCCTCTCCTCCCCCCGATTTACCTGTTATGCCTGGGTCGCCGTGGGTAATCGCGGGTGAGCAAATATCGCCGCCCAGCGGATATGCGCCAACTCCTGCGAATTCTCCAGGCGACACGTTAAATTCGCTTCCGAATTACACCGAGAATGGAGGAAGGGTTATTGCTCCCAACAGAAATCGAGCGAGCTTGCTGTCTACGTTTCGACTCTGGTTCCAAGAAGATAAGAAGGGTAAACGGAAGGAGCCTGTGCAACCACTACTGCAGGGTAGTGCCCGTGGGTTGCAGCATTCCCGATCCATGGTTGCCCCTCCTCCTTTGTCCATGTCCCCTTCCGGTAAGAACACCGTCAAGCGGCGCGCGAGTGGAAGCGGGCGGGGTCGCCGTGTCAAACGTCACTCCGCTTCATCTCGTCGATCTAGTAGCGTCAATTCCCGCAGGTCGTCTGGAAATTCTGGCCAGGTCTTCACGATTGAGCAACCACATACCCTTGATCAGATCCCTTCCGTCCAGTCCCTTGGCGCGGAGACGCCCAACTCTGAGAGGGGTGATCACTCCTCACGACCATCATCTGTGCACAGTTTTACCCTCAGTGGTGTTCCCCGACATCGCAAATCCCCGTCCACGGGATCAAATGGGTCAGCGTACTATCGCACCTCGTCGCCACTCCCTAAATACAATCATCGCAGGGCGGGCTCCTCCTCTTCTACCCGTGTCGTACGACATATTCACAGTACACCTGGAAGTTCTCGCCCCATGCATCACCGCTCGAATTCTGCCGCTTCCTCCGCACATTCCCTCTCATCCTCACGACCCACGTCATTCTACGAAGCTTCAGAGGGTGAGGTAACCCGAACGGGCTCGCCGTTCAAGGGATACCCATCCAGACAATCGTTAGACGATAGCACTCCCAGACGCGGTGCCGGCACGTTTATCGCCCAGAAACGTCTCACACCATTCACCAGCCCTCATAACTCTGGTTCATTAGGGCGTACATCGTGGAAGAAGAGCTGGGGACATGAACCTCCTGGCTGGCAGAGCCGGAGCACTCATCTTCCCGTCGAAGTTCTCGCAATCTCACCAGCGCCAGACATCAGGGACGTGTTTAGTGGAGGACGACAAAGCTTGAGCATGGGAGATGAAAGCGACTGGGTGGACGAGGATGAGGATATACCCGAGTTTGCCGGTGGACTGGGCCAGATGCCTGGGAGTGCGGCGACGAGTTCAAGTGCGAGTTCGTCGTATCTGGCACTGGAGTCTCCAATTCCGCTCGTAATGTCGCCACCCCCGAGGAGTCACGCTGGGCACACAAGGGCAGGGAAGGCGCGGGCGAACTCTTCTGCTGGCGTTGTGGGGAGACAGAGAGGTGGCCATTCACCGGCTAGGAGGTCCTCACCTGCTCCTATACAAGGTGAGATAGTGCTCGAAGCGCCGGAAGCGAGGGGTGGACGATGGCAGCTGCCGGGGGCGCGAGGTCCTGCTTTCAAGCATGCGATCCAAGAAGAGGACGAAGACGAAGAAGAGTAAGATAGGGAGAGGTATGCGCTGTTGACTTTGGTCATGGTTGTTCTGCGTCCGTGGTTGCCATGCATTCCGTCCTGGTCCTGCTTCCTTTGTTTCCGGTTTTCTTGTCGGACCTCCCGCTCTATCATTTACATTGTTATATCGCTGATCAAACGACCACTTGTGGTCCACTTTGTCGCGTATTCTTTCTTTCTTATCTCATGGGCTCATTCGGTACTGGTTACGGATTTTCATTTCGGTTGACTCCTTTTCTTGCTGTGAGAGAAGCGTTTCGTGGTCAAGTTGTGCATACTGCGTATTTTTATTATGAGATACCCAGCCTATTTTCTCCTTATACCCACTTGCTGTTCGGCAGGAAGAATTCCGCATTATTGTTGTGTCGGTCGCTAAGGCGTCTTTGGGCACATAGTATGTACTACTAGTTCGACAGCTCGTAAGTAAGGAGAGGGTACTATTTTATCCAGTAACGAGCACGACGACACGAGGATGCACTAGTAGGTAGTACATAGCTTACTACCCGTTGGACTGTTTAGTCACTGTGACAGAATGATGACGTGACTGGTCGCGTATGTCACATCACGTGCAATCACATTGTTATACGCGAGTCTGCCTTCTCTTCCTTCGACTCTTTTCACTCATGGCGCGCGGGGGCAATTTCGGGTTGACATCAAATGGTCGCGGGCGTGGAGGACGCGGAGGACGCGCTGGCTACCGAGGAAGCACGTATTATCGCGGGGGTCGTGGCAGAGGAAGAGGTGGCCGTGGCGGCGCATCCAACGCGCCAGGAGAAGGACCAGCTCCACAACGCGAAGACGATGGTACGCAGCTCGCCGAGCGATTCGAGCAGGTCCGGTTAAGCGACGAGATCGACGAGAAGTTCGGGTTTGCGCGGCTGCAGGAGGGCGGCCGCAGAGAGGGCTGGCTCATCAATATGCATCCAACACTCGTCAAGGACCCGGAGTATCCTGGAGGAAAGGCCGCGGTGGATTTTTACTTCATACAGGACGACGGCGGGTCGTTCAAGTGTACGATGCAATACGAGCCGTACTTTTACATTGCGTGCAAGGTGGGTGTTTGACTCGTTTTTTTTCTTCATGGATGTGCTGACGGCGTGCTTTAGGGTGGCTCGGAGGCGAGCGTTGAGGAATGGCTCATGAAGCGGTACGAAGGCGTCATCCACAAGATCGTACATGACCGAAAGGAAGATCTCAAGTTGCCGAATCATTTGATGGGACACCGAAGGGTTTACCTTCAGCTATGTTTTAAAAATGTCTCGGATCTCCTCACCGTGAGACGCGACATTGCCCCACTCGCGCTTGAAAATGGTGCCAAGCGAGGGGCTGTCGATGCCTATGCGGAAGTCGTCAATGCCACGGCGGGTCCTAGCACCAACATGGAACTCGAGGGCGAATGGGCGGAAATCGGCGGTAGTATCCACGGTGGCAGCTACAGGGAAAGGGATCCTCGCGAGTGCATCGTCGATATTCGGGAATTCGACGTGCCCTATTACTTACGCGTGGCCATCGACAACGAACTGCGCGTTGGGTTGTGGTACGCTGTGACGTTTAATGCTGGGCAACCTAGCTTTGCGCAAATCAGGGAGCGCGTCAAGCGTGCGGACCCTGTAGTCTTGGCGTTTGATATCGAGACGACGAAGGCACCACTCAAGTTTCCTGACCAGGCGATCGACCAGGTTATGATGATTTCGTACATGATTGATGGTCAGGGATACCTCATCACGAACCGCGAAATCGTGAGTGAGGATATCGAGAACTTTGAGTATACCCCCAAGGATGGGTATGAAGGGCCTTTTATAGTTTTCAACGAGAAAGACGAGGTACGTCGTCTCTCCGCGGCGAATCACAGTTGTTGACTGGTGCCGGCTTGGCTAGGCTGCAACTATCACGAGATTTTTTGAACACATCCAGGACGTAAAGCCTACAGTTATGGCTACGTTTAACGGCGACTTCTTCGACTTTCCGTTTCTCTGCGCGAGAGCGAAGGTCAATGGTATCGACATGTTCCTTGAGACTGGCTTCGCAAAGGATTCGGAGGACGAGTTCAAGAGTCGTGGTTGTGTCCATATGGACTGCTTCCGATGGGTCAAGCGTGACTCGTACCTGCCGCAAGGTAGTCAGGGTTTGAAGGCGGTCACTACAGCAAAGTTGGGGTATAACCCAATCGAGTTGGATCCCGAATTAATGACGCCGTGCGTTGCCGAGGCTCATGTCAACGCTCACGCTAACAATTAATCGTCAGATACGCCATGGAGCAGCCGCAAGTCCTTGCCCAATACTCCGTCTCCGATGCCGTGGCAACTTATTATCTCTACATGAAATACGTACACCCGTTCATCTTCTCGCTGTGCAACATCATCCCGTTGTGTCCAGACGAGGTCTTGCGAAAGGGAAGTGGAACGCTTTGTGAGACATTGTTGATGGTGTGTAGATCTGGGAATATCGCTGTGACGTCCTCACTCATGTATCGACTTAGGTGGAAGCGTACCGAGGACACATTATCATGCCCAACAGACATGAAGATGCTCACCTGAACATGTTCGAAGGCCATTTGCTCGCCTCCGAAACCTATGTCGGAGGGCACGTAGAGGCATTAGAAGCTGGCGTTTTCCGCAGTGATATCTCTACGGATTTCAAGATCGTCCCTGCAGCCGTTCAACAGGTCTGTGGTGTTCTTCGCATCATATTGCCCATGCTAATACCAGTACTCAGCTGATCGACGATCTCGATGCCGCTCTAACCTTCCACATCGTCGAGGAGTCACACGAGTCTTTGGACAACGTCACCAACTACGAAGAAGTCAAGTCTCAGATCCGATCCGCTCTCGAGATCATGCGAGATAACCCAAGGCGGACAGACAAGCCACTGATCTACCATCTTGACGTTGCCGCCATGTACCCCAACATCATGTTGTCGAATCGGCTACAACCTGACTCGATGGTTGACGAGTCGGTGTGCGCGGTGTGCGACTACAACCGGCCGAAGAAGGAGTGCGATCGAAGGCTTGAATGGGCGTGGAGAGGCGAATTCTTCCCCGCACACAGGGACGAGTATAACATGATTCGACACGCGCTGAACCAAGAAACCTTCCCTCCAAAGAAACCTGGAGGACCGCAGCGGAAGTTTGTCGACTTGACGGAGACAGAGCAGACGGCTTTGCTGCACAAGCGGCTTGGGGACTACTCTCGCAAGGTGTACAAGAAAACCAAGGATACGAGGGTCGAGACACGCGAGTCTATTGTGTGTCAGCGGGAAAACCCATTCTACGTTGATACCGTGCGCCGTTTCCGTGATCGGCGATACGAGTACAAGGGGCTTCATAAAACGTGGAAGAAGAATCTTGACACAGTTCTCAGCGAGGGTCGCTCGCTAGCGGAGGTGGACGAGGCGAGGAAGATGATCGTGATCTACGACTCGTTGCAGCTCGCTCACAAATGCATTCTCAACTCGTTCTACGGCTATGTGATGCGTAAAGGTGCACGCTGGCACTCGATGGAGATGGCGGGAATTACGTGTCTTACGGGCGCGACGATCATTCAGATGGCTCGTGCGTTGGTGGAACAGATCGGGCGTCCCCTTGAGCTGGACACGGATGGGATTTGGTGTATGCTTCCAGGCGTGTTCCCGGAGAACTTCAAGTTCAAGTTGACTAGCGGCAAGACCATTTCCATCTCGTATCCGTGTACAATGCTCAACCATCTTGTGCACGCGAGGTTCACGAATCACCAATACCACAACTTGAACCCGGAAACTGGGGAATACGACGTTCACTCCGAAAACTCTATCTTTTTTGAGCTCGACGGGCCGTACCGTGCCATGATTCTTCCCTCATCTAAGGAGGAAGACAAACTGCTCAAGAAACGTTACGCGGTGTTCAACGATGACGGTTCTCTCGCTGAGCTCAAAGGCTTCGAAGTTAAGCGACGTGGCGAACTCCAACTCGTCAAAATCTTCCAGTCCCAAATCTTCGAGAAATTCTTGCTCGGCACCACCACCGAGGAGTGCTATGGTGCTGTCGCAAACGTCGCCGATCAGTGGCTCGACATCCTCTTCTCTCACGCGGAGACACTTTCAGACGAGGAACTCGTCGAACTCATTGCCGAGAACAGGAGTATGACGAAGACACTCGCCGAGTATGCTGGACAAAAGTCCACGTCGATTAGCACTGCCAAGAGGCTTGCCGAGTTCTTGGGCGACCAAATGGTCAAAGATAAAGGTCTCGCTTGCAAGTTCGTCATCTCTGCAAAGCCCAACGGTGCTCCCGTCACCGAGCGAGCTGTTCCAGTCGCCATTTTTTCCGCAGAAGAATCCGTCAAGCGGACCTACCTCCGAAAGTGGCTCAAAGACCCTGGCCTCAGCAACTTCGAGCTCCGTTCGATTTTGGATTGGGAGTACTACATCGAGCGATTGGGTTCCGTGATTCAAAAGTTGATCACTATTCCTGCGGCTATGCAGGGCGTCTCAAATCCCGTGGCGAGGATCAAGCATCCCGATTGGTTACACCGCAGAGTTGCGGGAGCTGTGGATAAGTTCAAGCAGAACAAGGTTACGGACTTCTTCGCTGTCGTTCCTCGGAAGGTGCAAGAGGACGGAGAGAGTGATATGGAGGACTTTGGGACACAGAAGCATCCGGACAAAGGACGTATTGCTGTCGTGAGCCGCAAGGCTACGCGCAGGCCAAGTCCCGAGGCTAAAGAAGACGACGCGTACAGTGTTCCTCTCCCAGATCCCAACTCAAACTACTCGGCTTGGCTAAAAGCGATCAAACCTCGTTGGCGTAAGATGCGCGAAGCACGTTGGGGCGGAGAGACATCTGCAGCCGTCCCTTCCATGTTTAGAGGCGCACGGATACGGACTACGCAACGCTGGGACATCGTACAGATCCGACTGAGCAAGATTTCTGGACGCTTTACGCTCTGGGTTTCCGTGGATGGAGAACTTACTCCTGTTCCCCTTCGTATTCCTAGGCAATTTTACCTTCACTTCAAGAATCCGCCTAGGGACGAGTTATTCTGCACGGAGTACTACCATCTGGAGAAGGTCATGCGACACTTGCCGAGGGATATTCCTTGTAATAACCTATACAAGGTGGTCGTCAAGGAAGACGTTTACGAGGATATCCAGGAGCATTTCACAGACTTGACGAACGATCCGAATGTCGACGGCGTGTTCGAACGGCAGGTAGGTCTTGTCTAACACCATGCGAACTTGACGTATTTCTGATAACATTCTACTAGGTTCCACTAGAGATGCGAGCCTTACTCAAGCTGGGCAAGACTTGCACCGTCGATGAATTAGGTTTGACTCTCAATAAAGCCCAGACCACGGGAGTTGATCTGAGCCAACTCGATCGTGCCAGTCCCTCGCTTTCTCGCAAGATATACCTTGACGGTGGGCGTGGTAGCAAACATCTATTCCTCTATCATGCTTGCTCGCAAAGCGCTCCGATTCATGTGTTTGCGCTCTTCCTTCCTAACGGCACCGCCAAACTGCATCTTGTGGACCCTGCAACACGCCGCCAGGGTATACCCCGTTTGCAGGAACTGTATACGGACCTCTTGAAGAAACGGCAAGGCCGTTTCGGAGATCCTGCTTCTATCCAATATCCCACTTCTTGCGAGTTCACCACGACTTACCACAACAAGGACGTCTCCGCTCTTAAAGCGATCTCCCGAGAACTTGGACTCTTGGAAAATCTATCGTACATGGTCATAATCTCCTCGTCAAAAGAGCAAGTCTATTTCGACACACATGTTCCCAAACTCTCAAGATTTCCTGTCTTGTCGATGCCGAAAGCCAAAGTTTATCATTCTCTCGACGTCTTTCCCTGGCATACGCATGTCGCTCAAAAGATGCTGCAGCGCTACCTTACCTGTGGTATTTGGCTCGATCGTTCGATCGCTCTTTCGGACTACTATGATATTCCTATCGGGCACATCGACGGCGATCAACCTCTCATCTTGTCTGATATCAGCTTCGCACGGCGGCTGATACAGCAGGACATCATCCTCTGGTGGTCACCCACCGAGCGGTCAGATCTCGGCGGCAGGGAAGCCGACAACCGGCCAACCGAGGAACTGCAGAACACGGAGTTTATGACCCCTGGGTGCTATTCCAACGTATGCCTGGAAGTTACAGTACGCAACCTGGCAGTCAACTCCGTACTCCATTCCGTCGTAGTGAACGAACTAGAGGGGAGCGGTGGGACAACCGCCTTCGACTCAACATCTCATACCTTGAGCGCGTACAACCGTGGCGACGCACAACGCGACCTTACCCTTGGAGAGTCGAACGTCTCTACCTTGACGTTCGGCATTATGAAGTCAATGATCAAAACCTGGCTTCTTGACAAAATCCAGGGCAACTTCGACAGTTCTCCGGCGTTGGCCATTGACCATTTCTGGCGATGGATCAGCACCAGCGGATCTCACCTTTATGACTCAAGTATCCATCGTTTCATTCATGGACTTATGCGGAAAACGTTCATACAGATGCTTGCTGAATTCAAACGACTCGGCTCCCATGTCATCTACGCCGACTTCAGTCGAATCTTGCTTGCCACTTCCAAACCACCTGGAACAGCTCACGCCTATGCGACGTATATCGCTACGGCGGTCACATCCCACGAGCTATTCCAACATATATATTTGAAAACAGAGCGCTTCTACGACTTCCTACTGTTCATGGACTCCGCAAATTTTGGAGGTGTCATTTGCGAGGATCCCCTAGCGCTTGAACCCCCAGAGGAACTCACTATCGAGATGCGATGGAACATAGAGTCTTTCCTCCCGCCAGCCATCCAAAGTGACTTCAGCTCTGCCATCCAGTACTTCACCGTCGAACTCTACAAGGTCAGACACAGGGCGAACGAGAGTTCACGGGCCCCTCTTCGAGTATTGCAAAACTCCGCTCTCGACGCCACGCAGCGAGATGCTGGGAAAGCGAAGGAGCTAGATGCCACTCGCGAGTTCATCGCCAGGAAACTTACCCGGAAACTCCTACGACTCGTTGGCTCCATTCAGATTAAACACAGAGACTCGGTATACGACGAAGCGCTCCACTCCCAGTTCACGTTCCCAATACTCCCAGGCTCCTACCTCACGCTCAGTAACCCCGTCCTCGAGTTCGTCAAATTTACTTGCGCGATACTTGCCCTAGCGGAAGACTACCAGGTGGAGATCGGTCTATTAAAACGTAACCTGCTTGACTTGGCAGGCGTTCGAGAGTTCGCCAACGAAGCCATTTTCCGGAATCCCTGCGAAACCCTGAAATTGTCCAACGTCGCATGCAAAATGTGCGATGTACTTCGCGACTTCGACTTTTGTCGCGATCCAGAGCTTATGCCAGATGGTTTGACCGTCGGACCTCCCAAATGGATGTGTCGGAAATGTGAATGCGAATACGATCGCGCTGCGATAGAGATGGAGCTAGTTCGGATGGTTGGCCTAATCGAGAAGTCGTTCGCCCAGCAAGATATGCGTTGTTCCAAATGCAAACAAGTCCGCTCAGATAATGCCTCTCGATATTGTCCATGTTCCGGATCATATCAATTGGTCGTCGGAAAAGCGGAGATGAAGCGAAAGTTGAGAACAGTCCTGAACGTTGCCATCGTGCACAACTTTGCGAGACTCAAGGTTCGTTCTGAAGTGACTCTGGGAGACGGTGATTCTGAACGGTCTGTTCCAGGAATGCGCGCAGGTCATGCTGGAGAATTGGTGATGATGATGTAGCTTGGAAGAATACCTTGCTTTCGATTGCAGTCTGCTATTTGATGTGCTTAGACAATTTGGATATGTTGTACTGGTAGAATGACATCTGGCCGCGATGGGCTAAGCGGGTGGCGTTGAATTATTAGGTTCGAAATGCCAGCGTCTGTTGTGTCCGGATCTCAGAATATTCCTCACAACGTAGAAAACCTACATTATCATCAGTTGAAGAGGCCACCCACCGAGTCCGATGGTTCAACGGACAAACTCCATCTGCATTAGATCTCTCTCTACTCCTACCTTTTATCCACAATGCTGGAGCCCGTATCCAGCGCACGCGAACTCGCCTACTCAAACCCAAACTCTCAGGGGATGACGTAGCAGCGACGCACGGATGCTGCATTGCACCCGTGACGACGGGAATCAAATACTTGGCTGACATACTCACACCAGCCGTCGTCGATTTTCCCACCCGCCGTTCTCCGGCCCGTGGAACGGCAACCAACCCGTTTGTGGGTTTAAGCACGACCCCATATTGGCCGATCCACTAAGCCCTGCCTGCGTCCGCAGTCAGCGTGTTGTGCACCGACTGGCAGCCAATGGTTGAGTATCCCAGATAGTCTGTACATGGTTACGATTCGCGAAACTCGAAGAAAAGCCAACGTCACTACGTTGCGAGGCTACCCTCGACCGCAAGACCGATCGACGCAACAAGATACCGTGTACATGCTGCGTAATCAGTCTGAATTCCCCCTGCATTCCATGATAGAGCGGCTCTCACAATCCCGGGATATGTACCACGTTCTTGCAGCGTGACGAGATCGCCTAGAATGATCCCTGTGAGAGACTGAATATTCCCTGCGCCAAAACCTTGTATGGTCCTGCCTGCAGTGAGCATGTTCGTCGGCACCGCAAATTCCGCTGCCTAGTGCAACTTGAAAGAGACCAATGATTATCAGCAGACTCAACCTCTGAGAGGCCACTGCTCATTCGGAGGATTCCTTCGGAAACAGAACTGACCCAGTGAACTGGGACCGGTATAGAGCATTGGCTATGGTGGTCAGAGGGTAACTTGAGGGAAAGGCAGATACACTGCAGTCTGCAAAACGAAGACAATAATTTGGCGCCTTCTTGGACGGCCCCGGGCTGTGTTTGATCGGACCTTATCCTTACTCTCTGGAGGCCGGGTCCCAGGAGGGTCGCTTGAGGTTGTGGAGGGCATGAAGACCTTCCACTCAGCAGGCACCATAAACCCTATTTTGTGCTAATTAACAGTGAAAATGATGAAAATGACCCAATTGACAGTGAAAATGAGTAAATTTTGCCCCTACTACAATGTTTCCCAGTCCGAGCTTGCAGGAGGCGCATTGGACACCGGGGTAATGCAACCGGAAGGTGCTTTCTTCCCTGCCACATCGCGCAGCTTCTGGGGAGCGTCAGTGTCATTCAGGATATCTCGGAGGAATGATGAGGCATTGTCGATGTCGGAACGTCCGCCAAGTGTAAACATTGCTCGTTCAGCCTGTACAGTCTCCGGGTCAAGTTGTCGGGGTGCATCAAGCCATGTGTTGCCGTCGTCGAATGTGTCGGGACCCATGCGACGCGCCCGGGGAGCTAACCGTATGTTGGCCGAAGACTCAGAATTTTCATCGATCTCATCCAAGGAGCGCTTGCCACTGACAAGTGTTGCCTCAACCTCACGCCATTTTGGTATTGGTTTGAAACCTTTGTTCTCGTCCTGGAATAAGGGTTAAGTGTGAACTCGTGCTCGACAGAAACTGCTTACTTTCACAATTCAAAGGGCCTGATCGGTGGTAAGGATGAGGGCGGGGGCAAGGGCGCATTGACGGCATCGTTGCGTCGTCGTGATGAGGGACGGGTGGGTTGGGCGAGGGCGCATCAACAGCATTGTTGTGTCGTTGTCGTGATAAGGGAGAGGGAGAGGGCATGTTGTCACGTCGTCATTGCATCGTCATCGTGACGAGAGGGAGGGAGAGGAAGAGGGCGCCTAGTCGCGTCGTCGTTGCTCAGGTGGGTGAGCCCGGTGAGGACAAGGGTGGGTGAGGGCGCGGAGATAGCGTCGTCATCGTGACGAGGGTGAGGGTGAGGGTTGGGCGTGTCGTCGTCGTCGTTGTGCGTGAGGCGCGAGGGCGCATCAACGGCGTCATGAGGGTGAGGGTGGGTAGATACGATTGACTACGGGTCACAATGCTAAGTGACTACCGGTACGGTAGATGGTACCGTATTATTGTACATACGGGTGATACGGTCTACGGTTGACAGCCTAGGCCTATTGAAGACTTCGCAAAACTTGCATGCACCTCCCAACGTCATCGAGTCGGACTCTTTGCTGTTACTTAGTACTAATTTGCGTGCTTCATGTAGTCCATATCGTTGTGCTACACCTACAAAACTACCAACAACATCGTACTAGTAACTCTACACCGTTTTTTCTGCTAACCATCTTACCGTGACTCGTCAAGGGAAACTGATCTTCTGCCAGAGAAGTAGTTACAAGATGAGCGGACATGAGAGTGTTTGAATTCTAAAATGATATCGATTTTGCGAGTTCCAACAGCGAATCGTTGGCACGGGCCTGGAATGAGTGTAACCAAGGGATGGGCCTCACAGCAGCGGCTGTCGACGATACAGCTGGTTCTGGTAGTACCTGTTCCTCCCGACTCGGCGCATTCAAGTCGTCTGCACTGCGGAACCGGAACGAGGGTATCCAAAACCTGGACCGCACACCAGCGGCAGCCCTAGATATGTCTAGTACCTCTTCGTCCTGAGCCTGTGCAACGCTAACCAACACGTTTGTCGTTCGCTCCGTAGTCTCGGAATGCTGAAACATCGACTGCATCACCTTTTCGTTCTTCAAAGCCCAATCGTCATCGAGCGTGGTGTGCAACGGGAGTCCCTGCATGAACAACGACGCCGCGAGTCCAACGCCACAGATAGCGGCCAATACGCGCCACAACACCACGAGACTCTCCGCAAAGGCGACTTGGACTTCGGACAAAGTCTGTGGAGGGAGCGTGGAGAGCTCTGGGATGAGCGCGTACATGACGGCAGTCCCTTGTGGGACAGACTGGAGAAATGATGCAGGTAGCTTCTTCGCGAGCTCGTTTTGCAAGACGGTGCTGCCAATGGTGATACCCCACACCTACACGGATGAGATCCCACCTGAGTATGTACCTATGAATGAGAGAGGAATCGAGATACTCACAGAGGCGAACGAACGGATGAACCACATGAAGGCAAGGGCAGATGCATTTTGGTTAACCGGCAGGGGCGCCTGAATGGGGTACATGGGCGTCGCGGTCAACATTCTGCCATGGGAAAAATGTAGAGCATCAGACGGAGATAGGCCTTGACCAATGAACGCGACAAACCCTGCACCCCAGCCGACTATCAACACGTACCCAAAAGATTTTGAGATAGGGTCCTTAGCGAGGATCGTGCTGACCAAACCAAGACCGATGATGATGACGATCCAGCCTATCCACGACTGTGGCCGATATCTTCCGGTAATTCTAACTGATATCCCGGTGATGATGGTTGCGGGCGCAAGCGATGAGAACGCAAGCGTGTAAACGCCAGATAAGACGGGGGATGCGCCTTTGCAAGCCTGAAAGTAGACCGGAAAATAATCTGTACAGTGGTCTTGCTGAGCAGGGACAGCGACAACGTCGGGTGTACTCACAGACGACCGCAAATATGGTGGCAAAGGAGCAGAACGTCTGTATGTAACTAATATATGTGAGTGACCTCGTGAGGGAATGATTATCGATGATGTTCCTTACCCACTGATGCTGGTCACGTTTCTCATTAAAGAGAACGGCACCTGTCCCGAATGGGTGAGATGCAATCAGACCAAGCATAAAGAAGTACGTACGAGCGGGTGTTTTGCAAGAGTGGCATCATACGCGAAAAACGCTCCGAGGCCGACGAGACCGAGGACTAAGGGTACAATTACCCTGGCTGAACCCCACGGTGCGGTGATGCCACCCCACGTCAACCCTATTGTATATGCAACGGTGCTCGATATTACAAGGAAATTGCCACTGTCAGTGAAATAGCGGTAAGTGGAATTAACGTCGCCGCGACCGTTGTAATCAAACGTACATCCAGTCCATTCGCATAAGCTTTTCTCGGTAACTCCCAGGGGGAGTTGGCAGATCCAAAAAGAAGACGACTGACACGCCCGCAACGAGCGAAATGGGAAGGTTGAGGTCTTGAATATCTGCTTAGCATCCCAGATATTCTGCACAAGATTGTACACTCACAGAAAAGCCATCGCCACTGTCCCAGTTGCGCGAGGCTACCGCCGATTAGAGGACCGATCGACGCAGCGAAACACCAAGTGCTACATAAACATATGAGTTCGCATCCTAGATCCCATGACTGAGCGGGACTCACAGTCCGTATAGACCGGCATATATACCACGTTCTTGCAGGGTGACGAGATCAGCTAGGATGATCGCCGTGAGGGACTGAATCCCGCCTCCACCCAAACCTTGTATGGTCCTGCCCGCAATAAGCATATTCATACTTTTTGCGCCGCCGCAGATGCCACTACCGAGTGCAAAGAGACCTATGGTTATCAGAATGGCAGGTCGTCGACCGAAAGTCTGAGCGATGCTACCGCTCATTGGGAGGAACGCAGTGGAAGCAAGCGCAAAAGCAGTGCCAACCCATGTGAACTGAGATGCTTGTAGGTCGTTGGCAATGGTAGGAAGTGCAGTTGCGATAGACGATAACTCGAGGGCAGAGAGAGAGAGACAGATACACATGGAAGCGAAGATAAGCCAGAATTTGGCGCCTTTCTTGGACGGTGTCGGGTTTGGTTGGGGATCCTTACCACCATTCCTCGACGAGGACATGACGATTTCTTGCACTATGGTGGAGCAACCGGCAGAAATGTTTTGAGAACGAGAACTTCACATGCCTTTTAGTTTTAGATCATTCTAGGAGTCTTATCAAGAGAGGTCGAGAGATCGGTTTCACTTGGGCATGCGACAGAGACATGAAACCATGAATGCCGCTGCCAGCAGGGAGTATATTTGGCCGGTCGACGCAGTTCACGATCAGCTCAGTTGTAAGCGAGCTCGTGCCAGTGGCGTTAGTAGTTATCACCTCAAATTGAATGGGACGCACAGGGTACGGTGGCTGTGCCCGCAGTATCACGGCGCACTGAACTTTGAAGTTTAAAAGAAATCAGCGATTCCACATCATAGATGCCTAAATCTTGCCCACGATAAGTTGCATTTCCCTGATCTTCCCAGACCGTTCGTACTCGGAAAGCGTATCAAGCAACGTATTGAAAACGTCAACCCACCGCGTCCGACACGTGCGTAGAGACACACATGATCCACTAGCATCTTGACGGTTCCCGGAAAGTGTACCGACTCGGTACAAATCAACGTATTGCAGCCGTTATCCTACCATGTCAGACACGTGCGAGGAGACTCATCATGATACTTACTACCTCACTACCAAGACATAAGGCTGTATCGGGCGAAACAGAAAGATTATATGTGGCGTACACGCTGGTGGCAGCTGTCATCGATATACCCTTCACCCTCCGGCTCCGGCTCTACCACAGACCCGGTTGCCGGTGTGAGCCCTACCGAATCGACACGATAGACCTAAGACGACCGCCCCTGCCCTTGTCCGCGCACCAAAGCCGATACCCCGCGGAGTGAGGAGTAGACAACTTTCCCGTGAGGAGGGACACGCACGCGAAGCAAGCAAAGGGGTTGAATCCCTGCATAGAATCCTGTCGCTCCTTTCTACTCCTCTTTCCAATGTGTGACGATGATGCTCGAGGATTATTAATGCTTCGACCTGCATCAGTAAAATCATCACGGCCTTATCCAGCCTTATTCGGACTTTTTTAGCACTTGTAGGCACTTAGTTGGCTCGCGATGAAAGCTCTGCACAAGTCGCTCAAGGCGACTCGTTTTCTTGGATCCGACTTGTACATCACTTGAGTCGCAGTTTTCGTACTCAGGTTGGGCCATCCCAATGGGTGAAAGTAGAAAAAGTGGCTTGATTCGCAATGCGCCATCCATTGAAAAAGTGGGATAGGTACAAACGAGGACAATGATTAAAAGTGCGAAAAAGCGCCGGCTGCGGTAAAAGGCGGATAACGAATGCTCAGCAGGGAAATCTAGTGACTTGGACTTGGACTTGTTCGGACGTATGAACAATTATATTAGATCTAGAGAATTGTCAGTCGGCTCCATACGGACTAAATTTCTAAAGAAATACCAAAGCAAAGCACGGGGATCGGCGGTATCGGTGGAGTCAGAGGAACTCGTGTTGACGGGGCCACGGTCAAGCAATGCGTATGCGGAGGCAATGATGTCAGCAGTATTTTCTGGACCCTTCTTCGTGACCGAGATGGCATAC
>MU130808.1:0-119969 GCA_015039435.1 Imleria badia
TTGAGGAGTTATGGCTGGCCGAAGGTGAGACCAGTTTTTTTATAGAATTTTACCGTGGGATCAACTTACCTGAAAAGGACAGTAAATGTTTGCGTCCGTCAATTTTTTCCTTACTCTGCCATGGATGCAGCACCCGGAGACACAACCAACCTGACCTGGGTCAACGTCGGCCTCGGTCTCTCCTTTATCCTCTTCAATGCCTTCCTTTCCTCCGCCCTCCACCTCGGCGTCGGCAGCTCGCTCGTAACCTCTGCACTCCGATGCATCGTCCAGCTGGCCATCATGGGCCTAGTCCTACAAAGGGTCTTTGAAACCAATAACCCATGGGCCGTCGGAGGCATCGCGTGTACGTCCTCCCCACCCTCGACGTTGTGCGCACGCCCACTCATGTACCGAACAATGCACGACAGTCGTCTTGAACTTTTTGGGCACGTTTGAGGCGGGTACGTCATCCATCGCGTGCGTGGTCGTACGCTGATATCCATCTGCAGTCGCCAACAAGTCGAAAAAACGCTATGATAACATGGTATGTCATATCTGTCACCCCCGGGCCCTGGCTACTCGGGATGCGTGTTGACGAGGTCTCGTCCAGTTTTCATCGGTCTTAATGTCGATGTTGGGCTCGACGATACCCGTCTCGATCATCGGTGCGCGATACGCAATGGCAGTGGATCCCTTCTGGACGCCAGAACAGTACAGTGCGCTCATCGTCTCAAACTAGTCCAGTGAAGTAGGCTGACGTTGCCTTGCCACAGTTCCCATGGTAGGAATGCTGTGCGGGAACACTGTCTCCGGTGTAGTGGTCGCCGTCGCCTTCGTCTTGAAAGAGATCTAGTGTGTATCCCACACACTGCCTTCTTATCTTCCCCGCGTCTGATGACCACGTCTGCTAGCGACAATCAAGACAAAGTGGAAACCTATCTTGCGTTTGGTGCTTCACGCTTCGAAGCATGCTTACCCATCGCCCGTGAGGCCCTCCGTCTAGCACTCACACCCACCATCAACCAGATGAGGTCCGTCTTTGTTTCTCATGCTCTCCCTTCGTTCATCACGCCGCGTATTACAGCGTCATCGGTATCATCTCGATACCCGGTATGATGACCGGTGCCATCCTCGGCGGTTCCTCCGTCGAACAAGCCGCCAAATTACAAATGATCATCATGTTTATGATTTCGGCATCGACAGCGCTCGCTGCGATCGTCACCACCGTTATCACGCTCTCCGTCGTCGTCGACAACGAGCATCGTATCCGACCGGACCGCGTCGACGTCCAGGAACACACCATTTGGCGGGCGAGCAACTGGGCGGTTGCACAGATCGCGGGTGGGGTCAAGCGTATCGCGGGGTGTTGTTGCAGGCGAAAGCAGGAGCAGAATGGCCGTGGGGAGCGGTTGCTTGGATGAGGGACATGGATCGACGGCGGTAATTTACTTTTGTATGCTTATGCTCATCTATTTTGGAAATAGATTACTATTAGTCCTTGGACGGGATGAAAGGATCACGGCGTCCGATTTTGTAAAAGGTATAGCTTGGAAAGTGTCACGCTTATCTCTGGATTGGTGCTTACTCCTCACGGGCAAGGACTTGGTTCCGGTGTATGTGAGTGACGGTGATGATCTCAGGATCATCGGAGATGCTTACAAAGTCGATCCCCGAGCCGTAGGCTGTCAAACGAAAACACTGCAGCCCGGACCGCTTTTATAAACCTTACAGGTAATACACCACCACCCAAACGACCCCGGATACTTGCTCGTCGTGCGATCACCTGGGCGGGTGTTGCTCGGTTAACTGTTCAACCTTGCTTTCAGCGCTCGTCGGCGCAAGACACGGACGTGCAAAGGATGACACGCGACACGTACGTTACCACAGTCAAGGTGTTTTTATCACTGCGGTGGTCAAGCTAATCATTTCGTTTGTATTTCCCATTCCATGCCTTAGGGCTCGTGTTCACCGCGAGGTGTACGAGTAAACACTAGCTTAAACTTCAATCTCTACTGACGTAACCTAGCAAGTCTGTGGGTTTGGCCTTCTTCCACCTATTTGTACTAACCCGGTAGACATCTGGGAACCATTCAGCAAGATTTCCCTCGCGTTCTCTTCCCAGAACCATCTCTGCGAGTGCTTGCCCACTCATCCATGCCTGTACCATGCCTCCTCCATTGTACCCAGCTGCGATCCATTCTCCAGGAGCTGTAGGGATCATTGCTTCATTTCCATGCTCAATCGAGGGAGCTGGACGCCCCGATATCGAAGGCGACAAGCGACCGACCCAGGGAAGTAGATCCACGGAGACGCCGAGAATGCCACTCCAGGCCGCCTTGACCCGTCCCTTGGACCACTCGCCTGTGTCTCCCTCGGGCGGCTGTCCCTCACACCCCCAGTTATCCTCACCAAAGTATCTCGGCAGGGTACCTCCAAGATGTGCGCTGATGCGCTTACTATACGTACTGTCGTCCGAGTTGGCAACTGCTTCATATCCTTCGCCGCCCGCTTGTGCGAATGACGCTCCCAGCATGAATTCGTGTTCGCCGTTTGGTAGCTGGGTGAGGTAATCAAAACCAACAGGTGCTTCAAAGAAGGAGAATGATCTTTGAAGCATTTCCGCAGGTATGGATTGCCCTGGGCGTTGTGCGGTCATGTTCCCACGGAAAGGAATAATCTTGCCTCGCATAGGTGTCAACAGATGCGACGTCCATGCATTTGTTGCATGGATCACATGAGGTGTTTTCACGGGTCCCTTTGGTGTGACGACGGTGTATAGTGGGTCGGATGCGGAAGGTCCCGTGATCGAGGTGCACGGGTTGTTGGTACACAGAAGGAAGCTATGGTATGTCGTGATTGAGCCTCGCCCCGACAAGTTCTGAATCACCTACTTGTTAGGGTACCGATTCAACAGGTTCGAAAGGATACCCGTCACAAAGTTGTATGGATGTATGGCGCCAGCGCTGAATGCGATGCACCCGGCGGCGTCTGGTGCCAAATTGTACTTCTACCGTACGCCGATTCGTCACATGTTCGTTGGCAGATCGAGTACATCATACCTGTATCGCTTCGGCAGACTCGTACACTCGATGATGGGATGCTTCGGAAGGCAAGGCTTGCTGATAAGCTTGTAGCTTTGCTTTCACCCGTGCGAATAGTTCCCGATCGAAAAAGGCATTGACAGTCTCGACCTGACGCCATTGAGATTGCTCCAGGAGACCTTCCTCCTCCGCGGCACGCCTCAACTCTTGAATATGAGCGAGACGGAATTTGGCTATTTTGTGAGCTTCGGCATGGCCATGATCTTGTTGCCAAATTGCGAAATCCCGAAAGACAGGTGGGGTAATGTGACCACCATTTCTATGCAATGGTACTGCTCGAACAACCGCCCACAGCCAACAGAGGAGCGTGTAGACGTACCTTCCAGTTGCACCTGAACACGCATCCCTCGCTTCGAGCATGAGGATGACCGGGTGTTTTCCCTCTGCATGAGTTCGATCTAGCAGGGTCCTTGCGACCGAAGTACCGGTGATGCCTGAGCCAATGACGACGATGTCTGCATGCTGTGGGAGGTCGGAGCAGTGATGTGCGATAGGGGATAGGGGGGACATCCAGAATGAACAGGTTGGGTTCGCTACCGGTAGACCCGGTTGCCCTTCGATGCGTTCATTCAATGTCTGGAGCATGCGTATGTTGTCGAGCAGTGCGGTGAGCGCCAATCTCCCAAGGTTCACGCTTCATGGTCATGTGGCATTACTGAAATGGGTTCTTCTTGCTGTCGCGGAGTGCCTTTCCCTGGCAGTGGACGTTTGCTCAAGCGTTCACTCGATGCTATCGTGACTCGAAGTTGTCTGACACCGAATTGAACCATGGCCAAGATTACGCGAAGGACAAAGATTGCACGAGATAGCGTTGACTGATTCGTAGGTGTTCAACGAGCGAAAGAAAGTGATATGCGCAACGGCCCCCAACAAGTTTTTCAACGCCTCATTGAAGATTCGAGCCTGAGAGGCAAATTCTGTGCCAGTTAATGGTGTTGGTTCGACAGACTTGGACGAATTTTTCAGGCGAAGTCTAGCCGAGAATCGCACTTGAAAGCTTGTAGCTACATATTACATACTTGGACGAAGTGAGGTCAAGTAATGTGTAAATCTTCTGATGTATCTGCTCCCCCTGGCCTGCCCCATAGACGGATTGGTCACCAGTCTAATGACCTCCCGCCACAATCTCTGGACTGCCCGGAGACAGACCGAGCAGCAATAATAAACTGCCAGGAAAGAGCCTATGCAGCAATAATAGAAGGCTGCGCCGCAACAACAAACTGCAAAGAGGCAGGCTTCGCAGAAAGCGGCTGCGTAGTCACAGCAACACCACGGCTCCCGCTTCATACCACACCGGTAACAAAATTTCGTCCCACACCGACATCTCATGTGAGAACACCCGTAGTCCCGCTCCACGATCACCCCACATGCTGGGCAGACTTTCCAGCCCTGCCTTGAGGCAAATCTTCTCGCCTCACGAGCAAGTTCGTCTCGTCTGCAGGGCCGTCGTGAATGGGATATATGTTTGCATCCCGAACAGACCTTAGCATGGCATTGGGGGCATGAAACAACTTTCTTTCGCCCACTCGATCGGCCGAGGAATGCAGAGCATGTGTCGTTGGGGCAGTATAATCGTTGGGGTCCAGGAACTGATATCTCCTTCGATTTTGCAATGACAGATGCGCGGAGAGGCTTGGACAATGACTTGAGGAATTTCTTTAGAGGGAACGCTTTGTTGCAGCATCGCAATGGGAAAAGCTCCTCGTTTCCTTCAGCGAGAGCGGCTTCCGCCATGCCAGCCGAACACTCAGGGCAGAGGTAATGTCCACATGGTGCGTGGAAGCAAGCTCCGAGTTCAAATGTATCTTGACAGACGACACAGTCGACACTAGAACAAACCATCAGACAACTTCATTACCACCAGTTTCGAATGAGTCCTACCTATTCTTCTTCCTTGACGGACTCGTGAACAAGGCGGAAATTCGGGCGAAGGTAGAATGACCATTCGGTCCTCCACTAAGTCGCGCAGAAGATGGATCGTCGGTGCGGCGGAGTCTACAAAATTGCATTTGAGTCGATCCGTTAACCAGAGGAATCAAGCTTACGGTAGACATTCCGCAGACGGATGCACATTTTGGAGATGACCACCATCCATTCCAGAGTGCGGAATGGTCAAATTAGTTGATCCCAAAGGGATCTCGTTTGCTTCCAGATCGAGTCCATTCTGTATCGCTGCGACGTTTTCTTGCCCCTGGATGTTCATGCTGGGTGTAAATATTCTTCTGAATAAACCTATTGGTGAAGCGAGGGATGGATTGTGGCTCACAACAATGAGGTGAACGGAAAGATCGCTAGATATCTCGAGTATACGTTGTGAGGTAGTCACGGTGCAAGAGGTGGCTGTCGAATATGATGAAGTTGTTTGGACGGAGAATTCTCATGCAGTGATGAGGGTCGGACTAGAGTAACGGAAAGGAGAACTCAGCCGAGAGGGGCACGACCGAGGGAAGAACGAGGGGAACTAATGCTATACGCACTGAGTGTTGAGACGGAGAATGAAAGAAACACGAGGATAAAGCGGAGGTGAACGTGTATAAATATTGTATGTGCGTATGTGCGCAATCACTGATTTTGATTTGAAAAAAGGAAAGAGGCACAGTAGAAACACAGGAGATGAAAAGTTGAAAACGAGGTCGAGTGTTGGTCGTGAGCACAGCCACTCGTACACAGGTGCAGAATGTGTTGGCGTCGATGACTCGGAGTAAGATGCTAGGGTTAAGTTTATGATACGGCAGAACCTGTGCGGTATACCAGTGATCAACGCCCTCTATCATGAAAACTAAGCTGGGACACACCAAGCCAAGCCAAGCCACGCATCAGTACACGTAAGCCAGGAAAACGCACGATGTTCGCGTGTTGAAGCCACGCGCTGATCCTACTGGGCCGTTTCCTGTAAAGAGGCTGGCCAACCGTCACGCCGGCCATGGCAGGCCCGTAGCACCCGATACAGCAACTACTTACCCGGTGGCTGCGTACGCTGCGCATACGTGAGATTCTTTGTTGGCAAGTGACATGGTGCGATCGCAGACTGGGCAAGTCCAAGTCATGTAGTTATGTAAGTTAGTGACGCCTGTATAGTGTACATATGAAAGTCTGCAGAGTCGGCATCCCAAAGCCGGTGAACTATCTAAGCCACAGTCAAAACAGGGAGTAGCTTGGTGGAGAGAGACAATGAATAAGTGAAAGCGAATGAGAATGGGTGAAACTCGTGGTTGTATTCTCCGGACTCCACTCACTCATGTTCATATTTCATTGGGCCGATTTCACTGGGAAGACGTTTTCCGACAGTGTCATAACAAAGAATTTCCTCGTCATCTCTTGTTGAGCCACATCCTTCAATGAACGAGGCACCAGTATCCCAGACAACCTCTGGTTTGTTCGGCAGACTCGTAATGACATTGTTAGAAATCAGATGCTGCGATGTCATGGGCGGCAACTCATCATTAATCAAAGCACAAACTCACGGCCAATGCTTCCCAAACCCAATGACGACATCTCCAAGACGGATCCTCGGCAACGATGGTTTTCATTGGCACGGACCTCAGGAACCTGTTGACGTCTTCATTTGATAGGGAGTGAGGTAGGACCCCCGCAAGTTTAGTCGAGCACGCATAAGCCTTTCTGGCTTCGAAAATCCAGTATGCCTGAGCATCATCCCCGGGTGCCATGCGGTCTACAATATGATAACGCCAGCATTCCTTTGCGGTGGCCATCGCGTTGGGGTTCTTGGGAGTCATCAACAAGGATGTATGAAATTTGACAGGTAAGCTTGGAGTAGGTGACCTTTCTTAGTAGGCAATATACATGCGTCGCTTGTTTTTTTCAACCATGACGCGGGCGGCGGCAGGGAACAATAATGCTAGTCGTTGATCAAAGTTTACATAATCTTACCTTGTCAGATCCTTCTGGTCATGATCCGAGCGACGCTGAGAAACAACACACACGACAGAAAATTGGTACACTCTTAGCTTCGAGAGTCGGGCGACTCACTGCCTCTGTTAGAAATGAGCCCCGGTTGTACCTCACACCCCCAGTTCGGGAACTCCAGGGAGAAGAAAAACGGAAGTTTGAACGGCGCTGGCCCTGTTGCAGCAGGATTATAAACGCAATGTTTCCCCTGCTGAAAGTACTCTCCCTACCTGCCCAACGCTGTTTTATCAAATATGGCCCTCGCGTACGCCTTACCGAAGCAGCCACAAACGAATTCATCGCTAAGCACACCTCAATCCCTGTCCCTCGTATCCTAGATGTCTTCAAGTATGACGGGACCGTGCATATCGTGCAGGAATTCATTGATGCGCCCTTACTCTTGAAAGTGTGGCGCAAGCTCGAATTAGATGATAGGAAGCGGTGCATGATTCAGCTCAAGGGTTATATCGAGCAGCTTCGTTCCTTGGTTCCTCCCAAACCGGGAAAGGTGCAATCGATCGACGGGGAAGGCTTTACCGATGGTAGGCTTGGATATGACGAGTGGGGTCCATTTGAAAGTCATGATGCGTTCAATAACTTTTTCCATCATGAAAAAGTCCGCAAACTCCCTGGCCGCTACCCTCGTGCTCAAGCACCTCTGGCTGTAACGAAGGGACGCACATGGCGATTTGGGACCTCACAATATCCTCTGGGATACGAACAAGGCGGAGATTGCTGCAATCATCGATTGGGAATTTTCAGGGTGGTTTCCAGAGTACTGGGAATACACGAGGGTATACTTCGGGCTTGCAACATTTCGGAAGGATTATGGCTGGTGGGAGATATTCCAGGAGTACACTGAATGCTATAGCGAGGAGTTAGAAGTAGAGATCATTCTTTCTGATTACTTTACTCTAAATCTTTGAAATTGCAGGTTACTTTCAGTTTGTCACATGGTCCCTGACTGGCGACCATTCACGGGTTCACATATTTGATTACAGATTCCTGACGTATGGGAACGGTTGCTGCGCTACGCGAGCAACTAGAGATGCTCAACGGGGATCTCAATGCATAGGAAAGGTAAGCGTGTCCTTCCCTGAACGACGCCGTCATGCAATCTGACCGCCTTCGTAAGTCAAAGGCCATCTGCGTCGTGAAGCGTTGCTTGGTCGTGGTATCCCTAATGCAAATAGGGCCGTGGCTCATGCCCTCCCAACCGAGCGCTCGAGAGACACTCGGACCGCTGCATGCACAAGTCTGGAAGGTCATCCCGTGGGTACGTGGTGACTCGGAGTTCCTTCCAATTCCTGGATGCTTCTGACCTCTTGCGTTGTCTCGTTAAGGCTAGAAATGTTACGTTACTTTTTCCACACGAGTCAACAACATTCAACGAGTCTGACAGGCCGCACCCAAGTCCAGTGAGTGCCCTGACACCTGTGGCTGGCTCAGCGAGGCTCAGTATCAACCCAACCACTTGAACTGGTAGTTTCCTCCATACCTCCCACAAGTGGCCTCAGCGCCATGCTGCGGCGAATGCAGGCACAGTTGTCGAATATACTAACTAAAATAGTGCAGGCCAGCCTCCGGGCCGTCAGGGCCAGCACGTAGCCGTTGCGTATTTACAGACCAACAAGTCATCAGATGCACGCATCAAATGGCCCACGCCCTCAAGAGCGAGCCCACTGCTCCAACAGTGAGATTTCGTGTTCCTGTTGTCGGAGTTTTCGTTTTGATTCACATCCTGTGGTCGCCGGTCGGGCAGAAAAATATCAGCACCTTCTTTGCCGGGACTACTAGTAGGCAAAGGAAGATCGAAACTCCGAGTTGGTTGCATCGAGTCAGACCTGTTTGGGTGCCCCGAGCAATTTTACTTAGTGTAAGTGAGACCCAGCAATCAGAGCAAATGGACGTTCATTTCTAGCCAGTACCATCATCAATAGACGAGCGATCGTCCAAAAAAGGATGCCTACCGGGATCAATCCCAGAATTGGTTCGAGATCAAAGACAATAGCTGGTCTATTGAAGGCATTGCATGGCGAGGGCTCCCCGGTGTCGAGCGGGGCCACTCAAGAACTGTCCAAACGACTCAACGCGAGTCACCCAAATAGGCGGGCCTCGGCCTCGGCCTCTCCTTTATCCGCTTCAATGCCTTCTTCTCTTCCGCCCTTCACCTCGGCGTCGGCAGCTCGCTCCTCACCTCCACATTCCGTTACATCGCCAAGTTCGCCATCATGCGCCTAGTCCTACATAAGGTCTTTGAAACCAATAACCCATGGGCCATCGGAGGCATCGCATGTACGTCCTCCCGACCCCAGTCGTCTTGAACTCTTTGGGGCGGGTACGTCGCCTATCGCGTGCGTGGTAGTACGCTGATATCCATCCGCAGTCGCCAACAAGTCGAAAAAACGCTATGGTAATATGGTACATATGTATGCCATGTCCGTCACCCCGGGTTGATGTTGACGGTGGTCTCGTGCGGTTTTCATTGTCCTGATGTCGATGTTGGGCTTGACGATACCTGTCTCCATCATTGGTGCCCGATACGCAATGGCGGTGGATCCCTTCTGGGCCTCGGAATAGTCCAGTGCGCCCCTTGTCTCATACATCCAGTGAAGTGGGCTGACGTTGCCTTGCCACAGTTCCCATGGTGGGAACGCTTTGCGGGAACACCGTCGCCTACGTCTTGAAAGAGATCTTACCGAACATGTACAGAACAGTTTGGTGCGTTCCTCTTCGCATGGAATGGTAAGTACAATCTAGAAGTGACCTAGTGTGTATCCCACGCATTGCCTTGCTTCGCGCTTCGAAGCATGCTTGCCGATCGCCCGCGAGGCCCTCCGTTCACCCTCACCATCAATCAAAGGTCCGTCTTTGTTTCTCACGCTCTCCCCTCGAATCAGGACATTCATCACCCCGCGCGTTAGAGTGTCACATCGGCATCATCTCGATACCCGGTATGATGACCGGTGCCATCCTCGGAGGTTCCTCCGTCAAACAAGCTGCCAAATTACAAGTGATCATTATGTATATGATTTCGTCATCGACCGCGTCGACGTCTAGGAACATACCACTTGGCGTGTGCAGCACTGGGCGTTTGCAAATATTATGGGTGGGATCAAGCGTGTCGCGTCGTTGCGGGTGAAGGAGGGGTGTGCAAACGGCCATGGGGAGCAGTTGCTTGGATAAAGAGGATCGATGGCAATAATTTATTTTGTGTGCTTATGCTCATCTATTTTGGAAATAGATCACTATTAGTCCTCGGACGAGATGCAAAGAATTACGGCGTCTGATTTTGTAAAAGGTATAGCTGAAGGCGTCGTGCTGACATCTGAATCGGAGCTTACTCGGAGCTCGTCGGCGCAACACTCGGACGTAGCCAGCAAACGATGACACGCGACACGTATGTACGTACCACGACCACGGTGACTCGTCTAACATACTCGTGTGTCGTGATCAATGAAATCAAGACAGGCCAGCCTGAGTGGCGCCGGGGAGCCAAAGTACATCAGCCTTTAGCGACCTCGACCACGCCACCAGCAACTTCTGAAGAACTACCCTGGAGGCGGCGACCGAGGGAGATGTTTCGTGGCGAGACGTGCTGCACACGGTCACTCGACTGCGTATGGAGGTCATTCCAGCCAGATCTTCAATCCGCGTCCAATGAGTCGTGGAGAGGCAGCCTCACGTGGACTCGGAGATCCTTTGCGCATGCGTGACATGGCACTCGAGCGACAACATTTAGATGGGTACCCCGCCTAAAGTGAGACGTCTGAAATACAATTGCCGCCTCCTACTGAGCGGCTTTCTCGAAGATATTACTTTACATCGTCGCTGATACACTCATACATACATCTCTCTTACATACAATCTCGTGACGTCATTCTGATCAGTAATGGGAGTCATAGGTTCATCCGGAATGTTCATTCATACCAGTCGGGATGACTAGTTGTTCGTTGTACGTCGTCTGTCGTCAATCATCAGTCCCCAACAAACTGTCGAGTTTCTTTGCGTCCAATCGCATCGTAATCTTGACGGGGAAAGGCTCAGGGTGTCTTCCCAGGCAATGTCAATAGACGTGATCACGCCCAAGGATCACAACGAGACGCTCACGATGTAAATCCTGCAGTAAATCGTGGCACTACCTCGACGGGCTTTCCCGCGTCATCGAGAGGCGCTTCAAACGAAAACGTTGCAAGTAAATTGACCATGCCAGACCACGTGGAAGAATCCGCGAGGGCCCGCCCGACGCCTTTCAAGGAGGTCAACACACGAGCGTTTTATGGAGATCCATCATGACCGACGCACAGATTCGTCTTCCGAAACCAAAGGCATACGATACCGTATCATCGTTCAACTTTCCTTTGTCGTCAAAGAATCGGCTTGGATTAAAAACGAAAGGATCCAAATATCTGGCTTCGTCATGCGCGACCGCCCTGCGCTTTGTGAAGTCGGGAAAAGGTGAGAAAATATGTGTACTTGCCAGAGGTTGGGAATTATCGTGACGCCTGTTACGTTTGATTGGTGAGTGGCATGCCAGACAAAAGGATCTGTCCCTACCTCTCGGGAAACTGTATCCTCGATAGATATCGTCCTTTAGGACACTTCGGACAACCGCTGTGCATGATTCAATCCAAGGAACTTACGTCTAGGATGGTGCACGTACAAAAGGGAAGCACTGGATGCCATCGTAGAGTTTCTCTCAAGACGGCCTCGATATAAGGCAGGTTCGGTCGATCGCTAAAGTCTGGAAGCCTTTCGGATCCTACGACAGCTTGAATCTCGGCTTGTGCGCGTCTCTGCACGTCTGGATGCAAGACCATCGCAAGTACAAGGACTTGCAGTACTGAATCTGTCTGTCACCCTCATTAGTTGGAGTTCAGACATCAAGCAAGTGGGCTCACCGTGTCCGATGCAGCTGGTGGACGTCATCAGAGTGTATTTCGAATCCGTGTGGGAATGTACTGCTTACCGATTAGAGATGACGCCGCAGCTCCTTTGATCAGTCGAAGAGCATTGCTAGCATCACCCTGTTTCTCGTCTATGCGAGACAGCGCATCCGCTACTAAGCAAGTTGCGATCTGGCCGTCTGCCTGTACGCAGGCCTTCACAAACCAAAATAAATTCACATTCGATATAACGCACCATCTTGTCTTTCACGGATTGGACAGGAGCTGTGAGCCACCAGTTTATCACTTTTCGACCCTCGTCGGCGGTACGTTGCCAGGTCGCACCTGGAAACCACGAAGGTAGGTACATCACTGCAAAGCACTCGGGTAAATATGGTCGTGTTCTTTTAGGCCCGTGATTTAACTCACGGAAGGGGAACGCCGCGAAAATAGTGGATTGAACAGGGCCCAGAAGGGCGACAGCAACACCGGCCAGTACTGTTAGATTGTGGACCATCGGATCGTCTCGGGGAGCGGGATGGTAGTCGTAGGTGGCAGCCATCGAGATCGCAGTGGAATACCTATAGATTCACTCAGTCACCGGGAGCCGAGTAGTATCGGATACGGACGATCTAAAGTGTTGCACGAAATTGGCGGGACTATCACACATATTCTTGAGTAGCTCCCGTGTTTTCATCGACTGCATTGATTGGTAGAAAGCGATGTTTTCGGATCGAAATGCTTGCTGAAAGATCTTCCTGTGTGTTTTCCACTCGTCGCCGTAGGGCAGGAATCCAGTTCCCCAATTGAAGTCTACCCTTTGGTGTACTCGTCAGCAAGCGATCTTCAAAGACAAATCTATGAAGAACCAACATGTCGTTTGCGGGTATGTGGGGTCTGTCGGAATAGTTCTGAGAGCGCTGTTCTAACAGATCCTTGATAGCTTCGTAAGAATTCAAGATGATGAGGTCTTGTGTCAGTACGCGGATATGGACGAGGTCTCCTGAAAAGGATGTGAGCGGATGTTAAAGTACAAGAACGTGATAATCGCTCACCGTATTTTTCGCCGAGTCTCTTGTACGCCTTCCATGGTTCGGTAACGGGTATATCAAACACGTTACCTAGGATGGGCAATCCGGGCGGTCCGGGTGGAAAGTGAGGCCTGAGGGACCTCCTCCAGGCATAATATGAACCTATTATTCCTGTAGCCAGGAAGGAGAGTAGTGCCAAGGTCACACTATCAGCACCCATAGTACCAGAAGCGAGTGAGGTGGGTACCAGCGAAGGCACGTCTTTATCGCTCTGCGGCCACCAATTTTTTTGCCGTACAGGGTCCAAGCCAACTCTGGGATAGGACCGAAGACATCTCCGAGTCAATGCTCCAGCTGAAGCCCGCCATTCTAAGAAGTATTGCCCATCTGGAAAGCACCTTAAGTTTGGACGGAAATTGACGAGCACCTCTCATTGGCCCACGAGGATCCAAGCGAACTGAACAGATGTCTTACAGCACAGCTTACTCAGCCCGATGTTCGGATCTGCAAAACACAGTTCACGTACATTGACAAAGAGTTTGACCCCCTACTACGTACACGGGGAAGTTCCGATTGGAGGTGGACTTCACAAAAACGGGCAAAACCTTGACCTATTCCAAAATGGGCATCCAAACCGCGCATACAACCGCATTTCTGCGTGTCGTGTGTGCTGATTTGAAGTCCCTGAGGATGGTAATCTGCCCCCAGGCTTCGTCCGGGTAACTTTGCCGGCGGGAACCTGGAGGGCGACCAAATGACTACTAGTCAATCTGGTCCCTTGCCATCCAAGGAAAGGGGCATGTGTGGGTTCAACACCCTGACTGTCGTCTTATGGGGCATGGACTAGCTGCGCCATTGACACGGGGATCAAGAGCCGGAGTCGCCACATATGTTCATATTATTATCTATTAAGTTAGTACTAGCTGAACACGGAAGCGAAAAGTGGCTACTCACAATTGAGCCAGCCTGAGCCAGAACTTAGGCGAGAAGTGGCGTTAATGTAGATGGCCAGCGCCGCGAGGCAGTCCAAGTTATGGCGCCCGTGGCTGGAAGGCCAGGCTGGAGGATATTGGCGCTAGGTGATAATGCCAATGACACCAACCAGGTTCAACCTCCAGAGCCTTGATGGGCTTAAAATGCTGAACACCTCTATACACTAGACGGTACGAACTACCATTAAAGGGCAGTGACTATATATTGGGTTTTCATTAATATCCACGGACTGCGAGCGGGGTTTAGCAGCCTGTGAGTGGAATCCGACTTCAAACCAATGACGTACTTGGATGACATGGAACAAGCAACGATTTCATCGGTACTACTGCCACGAGGCTTGCCTCTTGAGGTGAATAAAGAGAGATCTCTAAAACAGGCTGTGGCGATATATGTACCGACGGTACTAGCCATATATAAAGTTCATGATGAGAGTCATTGACTTTGGGTCCGTGCCGTAGTGTCAGGTCATGACCTGCTTAGGGCTTGGGGTTGCGCTGGAATTCGAGCAAACTAGACTTGCCAAGTTAAAACGGGGGGCAACAACTCGGCAAAGTGCCTCACCATTGTGCCGAGGGTAGTGGGAACGTTGCTTTGAACTAAGAGATCTTGATGATGTGGATTGTGTGTGATGAGCAGCACAATGCTTACAGTTTACTGTGCATGCATGTCCTGCACGATGCCAGTGCAGCGCTGACGATAGTACGTCAACACTAGCACTAATACGACGTATTATATCGATCAGTGACAGCCGCCTCCGTGACACGAGCCTAAACGACACTGATCAGGCAAAACGGTCAGCCAACCAGCACGAACACACACCTGAAGCAAAGGAAAGCGTGGATGTACACAGCAATACCGTGCATCATTAAACAGCACCCTGGGAGGCGGCCCCATCCCGGGTTAAAGTCGCACAAGAAGAATCAAGAACTTGAACCGCCATATAGTAACTTTTAGATTCCGTGCAGGCAAACATGTACAAACCATCGGCTAGAGAATAGTGTTTCACCTGTGCCAGCCCGTACTTAGCAGCAAAGTAATGTCAATCGGGGTTTTGTTGGTCTCGACGATATGGACTATGAGCATATAGTAACTGTGTACCGCAGCACCCACGCCTATCGAGCTACTCCACGATTCAACGTCTCGCCAGAATCCACAATTGATCCTCCATCTCCATCTCCAGCGCCCGAGCCCACTGATCGAGGGGTATCTCCCACACCCTCCCCGTCTTCAGCTTGCTCAACACGGCATGGTTCAACTTCCACCGCTTAAATGCTGGTATAGCCTCGACAGCCGTCCATTCCGCGCCAGCCATCTCAGGAGACTCGGCAATCAGGTGCGTAAAGGCGGAAGACGAGATCATTGATGGAGTCAAC
Organism: Imleria badia; assembly: GCA_015039435.1. Taxonomy (NCBI): domain Eukaryota; kingdom Fungi; phylum Basidiomycota; class Agaricomycetes; order Boletales; family Boletaceae; genus Imleria; species Imleria badia. Next base: position 15,276 of record MU130808.1, read on the forward strand.
GACTCCGTCTTGTTGTACGTCCACGATGGCTCGGCAACGTGAGGCTCCGATGACAACAACGCTGACAAGAAGGGGGAAGCATGTTCGTGGAGGAACAATGATGCACCAGTTTGGGCCGCAAGGTTGCATATGTGCACGTGAACTGTGGGAATAAATATGAGGTGATAACGAGGGTAACTTGTCGCTCACCGTTTTGTTGTCCCGAGTATCGTCGATTGAACGCAGCCAGCGCTACTCCGCCAGGATAGTTTCCCACAGACGCTTGCGTGGAAATGTACGTCGCAAGAAAATTAAGGGAGATCAAGGAAAGCGCGCAGAGAGAAACAAGATGCTTGAATAAGCCCTTCTTACGCGATGTCCTTTGTCAAACAGTTCGTCAGCGTGAGCGGGAGGAGCAAAAAGAGGAGAAGAATATGTACATCCACCGTGCGCCTCGTGCAGCTGCAACGTTGACAAGTGGTACCACGTATATGATGAAGCGCCATTCCTTGTGCCCTAGCGCGCTCAACACGGACACGAACATGAACGGAGCAAGAAGCATAGATCGAATCCGGTGATCGAGTAATGCGCCTAAAATCGCCATCGGTATAGTACCAAGGAGAAGTTTTGGGAGATAAGCAGTGAAATAAGTGTGTGCGGGGGATGTCTGAGTGTCACAGACGACAACGGGTCAGAGAAGATACCAGCAGCTTCAGTCAGAGACTTACACCCCAGTCGTTGCTTTTGCCTAGGTAGACATTAAAGTACAGCCCGTAAAGTTCAGGCCATAAAGGCCATTGATTCCAGAAATACGAATCAACAGCGACAGTGATTGCTAAGTGGAATCGGTTAGTGATCTCTCATGATAACTGCGCCTACGACTGACCTACAGACGTCAGTCCTACCAATAGACCGACTTTAACAAGATTAAGGAAAGTGGTATGGCCTTGAATAAGAAGCTGGAGTGCCAGAGGTGCGAGAAGAAGGGCTACCTCTGAACGAAAAACGACGGCCGTAAACGTCAGCAAACCGACCGCTATATTGATGTGGTTTTTCGAAGCCTTCGTGGAGTTGGGCGCGCGGTTATAAAGCAGGTAGTTCGCAAGGTTCACTACGAGAGATATTTCAGCACTGATATTCGATCTGACGGGAGGTAATATACCTGGCACTAATGCGAACATGTTTGGAAGCGTCCGACCCATCCAAAATGGAAGATGAAATTGCGAGCACGTCAACAATGCGTACCACCAACTCGTTTGTCTCCCAAAACGCGTCGAAACTGCTCTCCGGATAAGGATGAGTGCAAAAGCGTTCAATGAGGCAAGCACGAGTCGCACTGCATGGTATTCGGTAAGGACAGTGAGGCGCGAACGGGAGTGGAACATCAGGAAGACATACAGGCGAACTGCAAGTCAAACTTGGATGTAATCACGCCCAGAGCGACACCCGCATGTATAAATGGAGCAGTGACCCATGAGAGCAAGACACTTCCAACAAACGTACGAGGAATGGCGCCTGGGAAGACATGATGATCATGCTTGAAGTCACGAAAGCATCGGGACATCAGGAGAGGATAGCAGAACGTGAGTGGGCCATAGGATCTTGGAGTTGCAGAAACTCACGTTGTGTAGACTCCCAGGACTCACACCATACATAAGAACATCGTGAGTGGAGTGGAGGTTGAATGACTCCTCAACCTTCGTATACGGTGCAAGGAGGACGTGTGTCCAACTGACAGCAAGAAGTAACAGGTCCGCAACTAACCCGCTCATTAGCCTTGTGCGGGAAAGGGTACGGAAGTGGGCAAAAACGAATGCGTCACTGAGGCTGTACGAGCAGAAGAATATTTCAAGCCAAAACTATTAGTAAGAATTATACTAGTAACTTACATACTTTGTTCATATTTTACGACACTGCGCCATACAACTTAAGTCCAGAGCGAAAGCAGTTGTATCAACCTCTGTTCCTTCTCGAAGTACACAAAAAGGAACGACCACCACCATTACCCAGTTTGAAGCGGACGCTCAGCGCAAAGGCAGAGGTCGCGGATGATCAACCTGTACGGGCAAGCACACGGAAAAAATAAAGACAGGACGAGCCACCACTGCTCAAAAGAGACCCCACACAGCCTCAACACCAATATCCCTCAGCTTTGCTATTTAGGCTCCATCTTCGTCCTTGGCGAAATCCTGGAGCACGGCAATAGCTTCATTAACCTTGGAATTCATAGCATCGTGCGATTCCAGAAGGTGGAGCAGTTCTGCATTGTCCATCTCGAGAAGCATACCGGTAATTTTGCCAGCCAACTCGGGTTGAGAGCTTTGTATATCATAAGAACCAATCAGTCAGCTGAGTATTGCTAAAACTTACGGGGCGATCTTCATATAGATGACTTCACCTAACATCTGCTTCTGCTCCATAGGAGATGCACTCGCGAGTGCAGCGGAGGTGAGAACGGGAGCATCCGGTTGGGTAACGGGTGCCGGCGGCACTGGGGCAGGAGGAGCGACGTTACGGGTTTGAGGATTAAGCTTGTACGCCTGTTGATTGCGGGCGCCCGGTGCCGGAGCTCCAGCTGGGGGAGGACGAGCAGCAGGAGCGCCTTGAGGGGGACCTGGGCGGGGCGCACCGTTTGTTGGGGGAGGACCATTAGCACGCGGTATAGGTGTAGTCGGGTTGGTTGGGGATGAGCCGGGTCCACGAGCACTGGGTGCGCGAGGAGCACGAGGGTAACCCGGCATGCCGTACTGAGGCGGAGGAGCACCGTACGGGGAAATAGGCATCCCAGGAACCTGGCCACCAGCAGGAGGGTAGCGAGGACGGGGAGGCATCATGCCCGGCTGGCCGTAACCCATCATGTTGCGACCTTGGGGAGTTGCAAACCCGTTGGGTCCAGGAGGGTAGTAAAGAGGACCATTAATGTATCCGCCAGGAACGCCAGCCGCCGCTGCCTGCTGCATGCGGATCTGGTTGCGCTGAGCAATCTGGCTTTCCAGTTGTTGACGACGGACTTCGCGGCGTTGAGCGAGGGAAACATAGAGAGGCTTCGATCCAATCATTTTGTTGTTCATCTCTGCAACAGCTTTGGTAGCCTCGTCCGGGGATGAGAAACAGACGAAACCGAAGCCCTTTGAAGTGCCCTTCTCGTCGCGCATGACCTTGCAGCTCGTGATAGCACCAAATGGCTCAAATTCTGTCCGAAGCTTTTCATCGTCGACATCATCCTCCAAGTTCTTGATGTACAAGTTGACACCCGCATACTTGCTCAGCTTCTCCATCTTCGCTTGCTCATACGACCGGCGCAGCTCTTCCTCCCGCTCGGCCTTCTTTTGAGCACGCGAAACGAACAGCTTCTTGCTTCGCAATTCGGTATCATGAAGATTGTCGACAGCCATTTGGGCCTCCTCATGGTTTTCGTAGTTAACGAAGCCAAAGCCCTTGCTGTTGCCTGCCTCGTCGACTTGTACGACCGCCGAGGTGACGTTACCAAACCTGTTGAACATCTCCTCGAACTCTTCTTGCGTAACGCTGGTATCGAGATTCTTGATGTATAGGTTTGTAAACTGCGCCTTCATCTCATCCATCTTGGATTGCCGCTCCTGCATAGCAAAAGGTTAAACATATACAATATGGAATACGAAAAGAAAAGACCTTGCGCGAGATATGGTGGCCAACGTAAACTTTCTTGTCATTCAACAACATACCATTCACGGCTTTGATGGCGGTCTCGGCAGCCTCAGCAGTCTCGTAGTGAACAAATCCATATCCCTTGGAGTGGCCTTGCTCATCAGTAGCAACCTTACACGACAACACATTGCCGAAAGCGGCAAATGTGTCGTGGAGAGCCTATCAAGGTGTGAAATGCAATTCCAACGCGATCCCATTATGACACCAAATTACCTTGTTATCAATCTGCTCATCCAGGTTCTTGATGAAGATGTTGCCTTGACCAGTCTTGCGCAAGGCGGGATCGCGCTGAGACCACATGATACGGCTATGGCGATTGTGAGGCGAGGGATTTGCAACGGTATCCGTGATGGCTTACCAGGCGCGATTCTTAATGAGAGAATAGTTAAGCTGCTCCAAAGCACGCTCGCCTTATCGTATCACGTGAGTAATTGATAAGTGGTGTTGGTCTCATGACGTACCATCACTGGTGTTGAGGTAATTGACATAGGCATATCCGAGCGAACGACGAGTAACCGCATCACGGCAGACACGGATGCTGTGGGAATGACACCTGTTTGCACCTTTCAGGCATGACACTGAACAGCCAGAACTTACCTAGCAACAGGGCCAATCATATTGAATATTTCGAAGAGCATAGCCTCCGTGACAGTGGGATCAAGTTCGCCCACATAGAGGGATGCAGATGGGGAAGAGGTGACTGATGGCTGAGGAGGGTTGTAGGCAGGGGCGGGCGGGGGAGGAACAGGAGCAGGCTCAGGTTGAACCATCGGAACTTCGGCGACAGAAGACATTTTTGATTTTCTGGGTTTGTGGGGTCGTTACTGCTTTTGAGTAGTTTTTTCCAACTGCAAGATAGGTGGGCGGAGAAAGAGCGATGAGGTTCGCAATTCGGCAGCAAGGATAGCTGAAATATACTCACAGAAGAGGCGAGTGACAACTATTTTTTCTAGAGACTTTTTTATATTTTTAGGGCTTTTAAGGCTGCACAGACAATGGCGCGTCAGCGATGTCCACAGCGAAAGCAACGGATGGACCAACCAAAAGGTGGTGGTTGCGGAAAACAAGGGCAACGCCCAAAACGAGGTTTGATTGATAACTTTTCAAGCTCCGACTTGATTGGTAACACCATACACAGCAAAGTGGTTCTGCTGGATGGGCAAAGCGGCAAATAATTCGAATGTTCAATCAAACCCACTACTCACTCCGTGAACAAGCCGCTTTGAATGCCACCGAAATGATAAACCCACCGGGCTTCTTGGCGTTCGATCCCTTTCTCCGTGTGATTTCTTATGTACTCCTGGTGCGACGCACTAACCATTTCCTAGGTTCAGGCCGTCATCGAGGACACCAATCATAACCATTGAAAATGCGGATGCATAGCTTTTTGGGAGCAACAAAGTGTGGTGCACAATAAGTTCTATGCATTATTAGAGTGCATTGTTGCCCGGGCTTGGGTGCGGCCCAAGCACAACTCCCCGTTACTGTAATGCCATGCATTACGAGACAATCGATCTATCTGGTGCAGAACATGCCGTTGATTCAGCGAGCTCGAATGGTTGATCATTGGTGCTGTCAACGATTCGGCCGCACTGAATAAATCATAAGCTACAGGGAACCGCGATTGCACGGGAAATCTGGAGCACCACCAGGATATAAAGCCGCTGATCCAGGATCGTCGCACAAATGTAATTGTCCCCGGCCAGTGCGGTGCGGTGTATGGCGGGAGCGGAAGTGAATAGAAGTGAATCCTGTGAGTCGGTCGGGTTCAACTCATGTTCCACACCTGTCCCACACAGACTACGACTCTCATCTGCGATAAGCGTATATGGTAAAGTTGTTACCATGGTACGTCGTTTTACCCGTTTCAGATGTTTTGTTTTCCTCGATCGACCCTTTGCTGACTGCCGCAACTGCGTTGGCGTGGCCTCGTTACTATTATCTTTGTCAACCCTTTGGGTCATTTTTGCGCGCGCATTATCCGCCATCTGCTAACCCAAATTGATCAAATCGTCCACCAATATTAATATACGAATTCCGATTGTCTCATTGGCTATGCAGTAAGGATCGAGCATCAAGGTTTCATCATAGCACAAGCATACAGCATAGTGACAAGACGACGGGAAAAAAAATCGTTCTAAGCACCGGATAGGTCCCCCCTATCTCCTACCCCCCGTGCGTACCGCCTAAAGCACACGCGGCCGTGAGCGCCCGTTTTCCTCGACTCGGAACAAATACTGACCGTAACACTGCAGCGATACGGTGTGTCTTGCTAATCCTTCGGGTCGAGTGTATGGTTTGCTGCAATTGGTACACCTGAATCGGACACCCAGGTGGATAGTCTGGATGTGCCTTGGAATATTCATCCATTTCAGGGTATCAGGGCACCCCATCCACGGGCACCGGACAGTCTGTTGCTGCCCGTGCCCATGACCATGCATACGAAGGTGCAGTTTGATGGACTTGACGGAACCATCTATAGGTTGAGCGCAATGCAAACCACCAGCGAGTCCGCAGGTGGGTGCTGGCACAGTGAAAGGGCCAGCAGAAAAGTCTGACGTTGCCAGTTCTAGTTCGGACACGTGTGAGTCATTGTTCTCATGCGGGCCCCGAGGAGTGAGTAGGCCAATCATGATGCACGTCAACCTTACCGGCAGCGACAAAACCTTCGACTTGGGGAATGGACAAGCCAGTGTCGGACCCCTCAGTCAGAACCGCGTGGGTTCCGGCGATGGAGGTGGTCAGAAAGGGTGTAAAGGCTGTCCCGGGAGTGAAATTCCTGCCCAACAGTGTATCGAGGGTAAGTTCGTACATGTCTGATTCTCAAAGACCGGACTCCCAACCAACTCTTATACTTGCAATCTTTTTTGGCAAGCTCTATGACCACAGCATACACCAACCTCGTGTGTTCCCGCTGCAACTCCCCCGCGCAATATCACATAATAACGGTCCGGGCCCTGAAGATAAGTGCATCCATTCGTAAAGTTAATTTACGACGTCAGGGCTGGATGAGATAGTGCTAGTGACCCTAGTACACTGAATCATGGCCTGTGCCGCAGTGGACGGTTGTTCCCAAAAAAAAGTGCGGCAGACACCTGTCTGGCAGTGTCTGCAGGGATGAATCGATGACCCTTTAATTTCCTTGTGCCAACTAGCCGCCCTTTAGTCATAGAGCTAATGGCCTGTACAAAATTCGTCGCCTGGCGATAACTACATACCATTATTGCATGATGCAGAGGCTAGAGCTCGCCTCGGTCACTCAACTGTTCGGCGGGGGACCACGAGGCTTGAGGCACCCATCATGATGTGCCCCTTCTTAATTTTATGTTTCGTATCACATCGAGAAAAGTGCGGCGGGCATAAGCTGCAACTCAATTTTAGCACAGGAACCTTTAAGTCCACTTTAAGTTGTTCTATAGTCACATCCTCCAATCATCGAGCCATAACGTTACAGGCTGTCTTTGGACTCTTTGCGGATACGGGAGGCTCGACCCTGAGCTTGATGCTCGGGATTCACATTGACAACTTGAAGTACTAACCCCACGCTGACTAAGCATGCCTCTGGAAACTATCATGCCAATTGGCCTTATCGCCTGAGATACGCGAGAGGTAGCCAGCGAAATCCAGGCTGCGGCAACGCAGCCCGATGTGATTGGAAGGTACAAGTACAGCTGCGAGAGAGTGATAAGCGCGAGAAAAGCTTGTGGAGCCGAGACGATACCGAACCCCGAGACACGACGGCGAGTACGCTGTAAGACGCAGACGCTACAAATACAGGCACAAAGGCCGAAAAAGAAAGAAAACAGGGCGGGTGGGCACGGGCGAGAAAAAGACGCAGCCTAACTAACGAGACGAACAGGTCAGGTCAGCATTCTGAACTGGCGAAGAAAGACAACAGGCTCACCTAGCGAGACAACAGGACAGGGCCGAAGAGGGGACAGGGCCCTCTGTGACTGAAATCTCGCTATGACGCCATGCTGAGAGGACAGGAGGTGGCGCTCCGGCGGTGACTCCAGCGTGTACGGACGAGTTCGGACCAATTATTGGCCTAGTATAAACGAACTTTAAACCCAAATAGACACTCACAGCCATCTGAAAATTTTGGACTACGTGTTTTGCAGCTGGCTGCGAGTAAGTACTGCGAGCGCTGAGGTGACTCAGGGTTCGGCGGTTCTGTTCCAATTCACCTTTCGATTTGGAACAACCAAGTATCGGAATGGAACTTGGATGACAGTGATTTTATGTACAAGACATGACCACGGCGCTGCGCCCGATAATGTCCGGTGCCACCGAGATGCGGACTCGAGACCCATGGGTGAGAAAGATTCCCCGATCATTCGCCAGGGCGAGTGGCCCAATCAATTGTGGCTGTGTGACTCACCCTCGTTCAGAAATTAAAGCACGAGGCTGGCGTTCTATCAGCGGGTTGAAAGCGGCAGTGGGAGTCCGGACAGAGCTAGTAGCTGTGGCGCACACTTACTGATTCGTTGTTGCCCCTGGTTTTGATTGCAAAGGTGATTATCACCGCCCATATGAAAGAAAACAATGAATATTAATTGTCGCATAGCTAAGACTGTTCTGCTGGATCAGCTCCAGGGATCGTTTGTATCAGAATTACAAGTGTCCTCCGAGACCAAGGGTACAGTGATAGATTAAAGGCAGCGAAAAGCTACTGAAAACAGTGAAATCTCGAACAATAAATTAGAGAAGGATCAAGTTACAGTACATAGATTACTTCAACATGCAATCGGATATCCCCTGTGTATTCAATTCGTCGATATCTGTTACGACAGAGCACTTGTTGGAAGCGACATGTTTCGCCAAGCCCAAAGGGCGCGTGAAGGACCTTTCGCAGGTGGGGCATACCATTCGGACGCCGAGGTGGATGGACCGAATGTGTCTCGGAATGTTCATCCACCGCAACTTATCAGAACACCCTGCCCACGGACATTGAACCATGTCTCTCCCTTGGTGCTTGTGCCCATGCAAAGACAGGTGCTGCCTTATGGATTGGAGTGTACCGTCAAGTGGTCGATTGCATGGTATATCACTGACGATGTTGCAGGAGGACACAGAAGCGGGTTCGGAGTGCATTGTCATTGCATGCGCCGGGGTGTTTTGCACCTGCACCTGGGGAGGACCTGGGAGCAGCTGTCACGAATAATATAAAATATTTCTAATAATCATACCTAAGGCGGCTCCTAGTGAAGAGTCCATCCTAGTTCCGACTTGTGTAGGTGCGATAGCAGCGTTGTTGGGGGCGATGCTGATGTCACCAAATGAAAAGGAAGCATCGGGTACATGGAGTGAGGCCTCCATCTCGGTGATCCAAGCGATCTGGGGGATAGAGGTTGCCGCTGCATAGTTAGATCCCGTAGACAGGAAAGCAGAGAGAAACATTTCGTCCATTACGGATATGCGTGAAAAGTAGTGGATCGAAAGAGTTGCAAGGCGTCCACGATCTCTGGTTGGGTGGGGAGAATTCGGAACTTGTTGGCGACAGGCATGTTCCGATTTCCCGGAGGGCTTTATACTGCGGACGAGTAGTAGCTTTCATCACACGAAATTGGGTTGGTAAGCCATGCAAACTAAATCTGACCTGGTAAGACGGGGATCAAGAGACTGAATTTGCTTGACTGCCACGTCTGATCCTAGGCGAGAAGACAAATGTTTTGGGCGGTGAAATGAAAGCCTCATGGAGCGTATCTGGATGAGTACCTTTACCGTCAATGAGAAACGGCGTGCGACAGATCGACTCGAATTCCCTTACCTGCATACCAATAAGGCATGAATCAGCCAAAATTGGACAAGTAGAGGCGAACATGCGGTGGGCTTTCCGAAAAGAAAATGGGGGACCAAGGTAGTACCGTCACGGATGAACTGACTCTGACTGGTATTTCTCGACACAACGTTCAAAATGTCTGAATATCTGATTTATACGCATTTACATGGTGTCGCCTTGGTAAGAGATGAGGGCACGGACAAATAAGTAGGCGCGTACCGACAGCACGATCTCTTCAGCCACCTAATGTGGAACTCCAGAGGAAAGAAGGATTGTCAGTGCGAGCACGTTCGTCGTTTACGACGTGGCTCGTTTACCATACTATACTTGGGTAACGGAGGCAGGCATACGAGTGGCCACGTCAGGGTTAACTATCGAGATGACTCCGCGGGACAGCTCATTGAAAACAACATACATGGTTGCCTATCTGGTCGCCAGTAGAAGTTGGAGAAGCACGATCAAGGATCGATGAGAGATTCACTGCACCAGCTTGCGGTATCCGGGCACGTACATAATTGGCCCGGGACTTGACACGCACATCTGGAAGGTTAATATTTCGAAGTCGCTGAGACTGCCCTGAGTGACTGTTGGTTCGCGTTACGCCCAAGCCTCTACAGCATTCATAAGAAGTGACGCTATGTTGACTGCCCCACGGTGTAAGTAGCTAAAGTTGGCCCGGGGTTGTTCCGCGGAGGACGGGGGAATCTTCAAGTTGGGGGTTACTTATGGACTTGAAGTCAAAACATCAAATTCCCACGCCAACGGACGGAGCACTTTGCGCTGGCTTCTAGCGTTCGTCTTCGTGTCACCAACATGCGACGAGCACCACCAACAAGTATTCTCTACTCATGGCTGCTCATTTCCATACTCAAAGTTTCAAATGTCGCCGCAATATCACATTCGAATGTCACATGGAACATTAACACGGGCCCGGGTTTGTCTTCCTACCAGATTTCCGTAAGTGTCCAACTCCATTCGCCCGCGGAGGACTCATGCCTCGCTCTAGTCATTGGCCTCTGCCAGCTCGATAGGTCCGGCTCTCTGTCCTTCTTTACCGCGGGACTTGCTAATCTCTGTCCAGATAAATGTCCTCCTTGCTTCAATTGCCTTCTCCCCGCATTCACCTGTGGCCAATTTGGTAATTGCAACGAGTACGACGGACAGTGCAAGTGCCCCCCGGGTTGGGGTGGAATAGATTGTCTCACTCCTCGTGCGTCTTCTCCTTTTTTCCTCCGCCGGCACTCAATCTCGAATCTCATAGAATGTGACTCTCTCGCGGATGGTGATCACAGGACCCTCAGAGGTAGCGAGCCATGCGAGTGTAAAGAAGGCTGGGGTGGCATCAACTGCAATGGTGCTACCATTTCTTACCTTCTTCATCTCCGCCGTATCACTAACTCTGGCTACCTCACCAGTATGCAAGACCGACGCTTCTTGTGTGGGTTTTCCCCTACCCGGTGCTATCCGTGATGGTCTTGTGGATGACATGGTGGCAAACATGACATGTTACAATGGCGGAGAGACAGTATTCAACAATCATCAAATGTGTGACATTACCAGTAGGTTATCTAGTTCCTTTCTTCTCTACCTTGTTCATCCCGTTGTCAGACCGCAAGATTTTGGATATGCTTCCGGACCGACCTCCACAAGTCACTTTCAGCTGTGACAATGCGACTTCATCTTGCTCTTTCCAGTTCTGGACCGCTCAACAGGAGTCGTTTTATTGTGGTCTCGACAGCTGTATATCGGAGTCCAAGCCAGGTTATGATACGAACAGCACTGCATATGCCTGTGACAAGATCAGGTGCAAGTGTATACCTGGCCGGTTCCTGTGTGGTGAGGATGGCAGTGTCGGTATGTGATCCCTTCCTCTTTCAAAGACTCACGCCCATGCTTTCAAGATATTTCGGACTTCCTTGTGGAAGAAATACGAGGACCCGCAACGTTTAGTTGCAAGACAGGCCAAGGATGCCGGTTCGAAGAACCGGCGATGAACTCGTTGATCAATGATATTTTTGGAGACGCCTACATTACACTAAACTGTGAGGGAGGGGAATGCTTGCACTATTCGCAAGTGCCTGGTTATCAGGTATGTGATCTTCCTTCTCGACTTCTGTTCGTGTATATGGCTCACTGTGGGTTGCGTTGGGTTACACTTGGGCCCGTAGCGCCCAGTTAAACCCGACAATACCAAATGGATAGCGCTCAGCAGTGCTGGTGCTGGACTGATCGTCATTCTGACTGTTGCAGGTACGGTATTCGCATGAACTCATGTTTTTCACACCCTCTTATTGGTTACCCACTTCAATAGTTCTTTGGTACGTGGGACACACGCACCCCACTTCCCCCAGCACAGGACCCATTGCTCTCCCATCGGACCCGAGGCATCCACCTTCGCACCCGGAGCATGTGCCCGCCACCGTCCACTTCTCCTCACTTTCTTATACCCTTCCCAACGGACTGGAAGTGTTGAAAGATGTCCGCGGCATTGCGCGCCCAGGAAAGTTGACTGCGGTTATGGGTGCATCAGGGAGCGGCAAATCCTCTTTACTCGATATCCTGGCACACCGTTCCAAGATTGGCTCAGTTACCGGCTCAATTCTCGTCAATGGTCGACCTGTGACATCCTCTCAAGTTCGACGGGTATCTGGATATGTGGACCAAGAGGACACGTTGATGGAAACGTTGACAGTTTATGAGACGGTCCTGTATAGCGCACTATTGAGATTGCCGAGAGACATGTCGGAAGACGAGAAGATTGCAAGAGTGTATGGCACGTTGGAGGAGCTGGGAATCAGGGGCATCATGGAGAGGAGGATTGGCGGTAGTGGTGAGTTATTGCAATCCATCTATGATCTGATCTGTTTGACGAATGGTCTCGTTCACTGTCGCATGCACGCTTCTCTGTTATTCGTCCATCTGAATCACTCTCTTCCTCCGTTCTGTACGCTTCATAGGCAAACGTTCGATTTCGGGAGGGGAGAAGAGACGTGTCTCGATTGCTTGTGAACTAGTAACAAGCCCTTCCATTTTGTTCCTTGACGAACCCACAAGTGGTGAGTAGCTGAACATTTGCAAATGTACGGTCGCGGTATACTGATCCATGTCGATACACTAAACAGGTCTTGACTCGTATAACGCCCAATCCGTCATAGAATCGCTTTCTAATCTTGCTCGAACTTACAACCGTACTGTCATTCTCACCATCCATCAACCTCGCAGTGGGATTGTGGCCTTGTTTGACGAGTTAATCGTGTTGGCCAAAGGTCGATGTGTATGGGCTGGTCCTATGAGGTCCATTGCCGCTTCGCAGCTGATTGATGGAGTTGATGAGGATGCTGAGAGCGAGGTTCAAGGTGTCGGAGAGTGGTTGGAGAGTGTTGGGAGGGGATGCCCTGCCGGATTCAATCTGGCCGATTATTTAAGTGAGTTCGTGCCTCGTCTCTATTCCTCTCTGATCAAGTTTCTTCCGGATTTTGATTTCTACTCGTACAGTCGATTTAACGGTCAACGCGGCCAACGAATCCGATGACTTGGACTCTCCTTTGGATCCTTCGTCTAGTGCAACGCGCTTACCTTCCTCGAATTTCTCTGGTGCCGATGAAGAACGGGCGCTGTTGTCCGGATCTCCCGACGAAACTGAACTACAAACGCGGGTCTCGTCTACGTCTAGCCGTCGGATGAGCATCAGTTCCACGATCAAACGCAAGACATCACAACTTATCGACGCCGTGAGGAATGGAAGGAATGGCTTTGCCAATCGCGATTTGCCCGAGAAGCTCGCTGAGATCGTCATTGCGTACGAAAACAGCTCCACTGCCCGCCGTCTACAGGCCGAATTCGAGGCCGTTCGTTCCGCGAATTCACCCGCCTTCGCATCGGGTAATGGCTCTACCCCTGGGGGGGTATCTGCACCATCCAACGGCACGATAAGTGACACTGGCGGGCGAGTCGGCATGATTGAGATGCGCGACGTCGTTGGGGAAACAGGAATGTTGAGAGGACGGCGCGGTGCGAGTTGGGGCACTCAGTTCAGGATCCTGAGTGGGAGGGCGTTCAAGAACTTGTATAGGGACCCGGCATTGTTGACGGCGCATTATTTGGGGAGCATTGCGTTGGCTTGTGAGTGTCATGACTTTCTGGTTGCGCGTATACTGATTCATGTGATAGTGATCTGCGGTCTCTTCTTCCACAACGTTGGAAATGATATTGCTGGTTTCCAGAATCGCCTTGGTGAGTCACACCTTTGGTTCAAGTTCGTCTCGTGACCTAATGCTTCGCATTTGTGCAGGAATATTCTTCTTTACACTTGCGCTGTTTGGTTTTTCGTGTCTGTCGAGCCTGGGGTTGTTCGCAAACGAAAGGATCCTGTTCATGCGAGAGAGGTATGCGGGATGTGACCGAGTAAGCTTCGCTACTGATATCGCTTTCCACAGAGCGAACGGGTACTACTCCACGTTTACCTACTTCTCGTCCAAGGCAAGCTCTCGCCACTGATGTTTTCCTTGTTATCAATCTCTTCCGAGTATAGGTCCTCTTCGATATTCTCCCATTGCGTCTAGTACCACCTCTTCTGTTTGGTGGTATCGTGTATGGTCTCGTGGGGCTGGTTGCCACGGTTCCCGCGTTCTGGAAGTTTATGCTCACGTTGGTGTTGTTCAACTTGACAACTGCGAGTGTGATACTGTTGTTGTCCATCGCATTCGAGAGCACCAGTTTGGCCAGTTTGGTCGGGACATTGGTCATGTTGTTCAAGTGAGTTTTTTATTTCATTTTTGTACCCATTGTGATGCTAATGTTGTCGGTAGCCTCCTCTTTACGGGCCTTCTCATCAACAGGGAGACGGTGGCGCCCGTTCTGCAATGGCTCCACACTATCTCCTTCTTCCATGCTGCGTTCGAGGCTCTCGCTGTCAATGAATTGCGGTACCTCCAGCTCAAAGAGATTCGAGTAAGATTTTTCTGCGTGCGATCGTCCCTTGACTAACAAATGGATGCACAGTACGGTGTCGAGTTGGATGTGCCCGCTGCCACGATCTTGTCGATATTCGGTCTCCGTGCACAGGTACGTTCTCAGAATATCTTTCGTGAATCGAGGTTGATGAGTTTGCAGTCTTTCTGGTGGCCGAATATCTCGTTGCTGGGAATTTTCTTTGTGACGTTTACGGTGGCGAGCTTCCTGATACTGCACTTCTTCGTCAAGGAGAAGCGGTGAGGAGGCAGTTGAGATGAAGACCATAGAGACAGAGACACTGCATGTGCATGTGCCTTCTCATCTGTTTTGTATCTATGTAGCGTGACAACTTCAAATCCGATCAATGGCCTGTTGTGGGTTGTTTGGCTAGTGTGGAACTGGTGACCACAAGCAGTTCAAGTCGCGGTCAACTCAACTTTGAACATTTTGTACATTCTACTCGACTTTCATCGCCGTCCACAGCGTCAAAAACATGGTACGTCTCTCCGACGCGTCTCTCTTGCGTCGTGCTTGACGATGTGTCGCGTAGTCGGTACACGGACGGAACAGAGACTCGATCAACGACATCGAACAAGACCTCATCCAAATATTTTCGTCGCACCCTTTGTCGCGTCTCAACCAAGCCCAAGAATCCACCATACCAGCAGACGCACTCCCAGATGTTATTCGCGAATTCTCAGATCTCTACAACGATGTCGACCTCCTCACCGACTCCGAGATGGAGATGCTCCGCGCGCTCCTCGCGAGCAACCCGGGCATCGAAGTCACACCCCAAGTCCTTCTCCAGTTCATCGCCGAGCGCACCAAGAACAGTCCGCGCGAGTCCCCGGGCAAGAGCCAGCCGTCGGAAGAGCCGTCGTCGCCACGGTATACCAGAGAGAGCCCAGATGACTCACCACAGGAAGCAAGTGACGAAGGCGACAGCGACGACATGACGTTTCCGAATGCCAGGGGCCGGCATCCGTTTGCGCGGGGGAAGAAGACGTCGCGATCGTCGAGTCAGAATTCGGCTGGGACATCGCAAGTACGAAGTCGTCCGCCGAGCGTGCCTCCCAAGACACCACTGCAGACCGGACCGCCCTCCGCGTTTGATTCGTCGAGACGGCAGAGGACGACACCGCTGAGCTCGACTGCACCATCGAGTTGGACGAAACGGCCTGCACCAGCCAGTAGGCAGAGGAGCGTCGACGGATCATCGTCACGCGGATCAAGTGACAACGAAGTACGTGTGCATATATTCCATCGTTTGCCGATCTTTTGCTGTCTCTATGCGTCTTTTTGCGACAATGTGTTGATCCATTTGCATTCACAGTCATCGGCGACTAGTCCCACTACGGGGGGACGACCCTCAGGTCGTACACGTGCCCCATCAAACCCCACAACACCTTCCAGCGCTGCTACATCTCCCAACACTGCCTCATTCACATCACCTCCTTTTGCACGTCCCCATTCACGCACAGCATCACTACCTCTTAACTCTATTGGCTTCCACTACGGCTCAGCAGACCGCGGTCGCGACGCGCCCATGTCACCAGGCGGTCTGTCTCCCGATACTTCGTTCGAGCAGTCGTTCGACTATCCTAGGGGTGGCGCGGACGCGTTCATTGACAGTATCTCCTCGTTGCCCATGCCGCGTCGATCCGCGTCTGACTCTGGAAGCGACTCGGACAGCGAAGACGAGTCGTCACTGGGGCTCGTGCTCGATCGCTCTGCTACTTCTTCGACTGTGTCCCTGGAACCTCTTGACAGAGTTGACGCGTTACAGAAAGCAAATACCGAGTTGAGCAGGAAACTGATTGAAGCTGACCGCGCGCTTCAGAACAAACTCATGGAGCATGACAATGATTTGGAAGAGATGCAGGCGAGGTTGGAGGAATTGAAGAGTGAGCTAACCGCGACGAAGAGAGAAGAGAAGGAGTTGAGGGCCAAAGAGGTGTGTCACCCTCCCGACCCCCATGTTGCAAACTCGACTGGGGGGGCCCTTTCACCGTGGCACTCACACTGCGATTCTCATAGCGTGTCAACTCGACGCAAATGACTGCCCTCGAAAGCGAGATCGCAAAGTTGCAAAAGAGTCTCGAGAACGCACGTATTTCCTACCAGTCTTTGCAGAAGCAATACCAGGAACAATGCGGTTCGTGCTTTGTTTCCCCCGCGATCTTTTAATTCATGCCTCGATTAGCCGAGTCCGAACGTTACCGCAATACCCTCCGGCGACGTGACCAAGAGCTCAAAGATCTGCAAGACGCTTCTGCATTGCAAGCCCTCGAAGCTCAAAAGTACCTGCGCGAGCACGATTCCTACGAGGAGCGCCTCGCCCACCTCGAGAACGAGCTTTCGCATGCTCAACAAGCCCACGCACAGCTAGACGAGCAAAAGCAAGAAAACTTGATGCTCAAGGAGACGATTGATAGGATGAGGTTCGAGATGGACGAGATGAGGAATTTGAGCGCGCTGGGTGCTGGCCAAGGTTCCGGGAGTGGTGCTGGCAGCGCCAGGGGGAGCATGAGTAAGAGTTTAGGAGCGGAGCTGTTGGGGAAGATGGGTGACCAGTGGGGAATGGATGAAGAGGAAGAAGAAGAGGTTCTGGACCTCGTCGGCGATGACCAACAGGACACGGAGGGTGAGGAGGAGGATGTCATTCAGACCATCATCACCCGGAAGAAGCGAGTTCGTTGACTGTTTTCACACCTCAGATTTCTCCTTGCTGACATCTATCGCAGAAAGTGGGAAGTCGATTGAAAGGCGAGGCCCTCGCTTTTGAAGAGACAAAGGAGTACGCGGATGTTTCGACGCAGTACTACGCGTCCGAACACACTGCTGTGTGCGCGATGCAAACCGAGCCCGAACCTCAAGTCCCCACTGCCGCCTTTGCCATGCAAACAGAGGAGACGCCGCTTACTTCATTTGCCATACAAACTGACCCCGATCCTCTCCCGATCCCTCGAATTACCGCAAGCATTGAAGTTCAAACAGACGCTCCTGAGCCAGAGCGGAGACCTGAAGCAGATGCTGAAGCGGAACTATCTCGTTCACCTTCCCCGATCGAAGAGGATTCGCTTGCTTCATCCTCGTCCACTGTTCTCCCTCCCACTCCCAAAGGTGCACTCGCTCTCAATGACTTACCCCCGTCCTATTCGCAAGTTGCTTCCTCTGAACCTCTCGATACACTTCAAAAGTGGCATCATGGTCTCCAACTTCCAACCAGTGGGCTCCCCTCTGGCATCTCAGAAGACGCTGCCGAGGAATGGCGATCGCTCAAAGCCGAACTCGGCGTTGAGTGCGCAGTCATCGACCAGATCGTTGAAGCATCCACAAAGACAGGTCCGAGACCCAGTTCGCAGAAGAACAACAAGTTTTACAACATCTATAACACCTACGTCTACGGGGGTGATAAAGATGGGTCCGGGAGCGGTGCCGGCGGCGGTTCGTATGGTCTTAACATTGCAAAGCAGCTGTTGTTTTGCATGGGCGCGTCAGCGTGCATGTACCTCGCCATGGGGCCTTATATCGCTGCGCAGTATACGCCTGTTGGCGGTGCGACGTACTATGATCGGGCCGCGTGGTCGAGTTTCAACAACATGCAGGCCCCTGGGGAGGGCTTTGGATACGATGGCACCTCAGCGCTGTGGAATATCGTGGGGAGAGTCGGGTACGGGGCCGCGCGGATTGCAGGTGGATGGCCGACGTAAAACGTCGAGCGCCATATGAACACGATCGCCAACGATGGTTGATTTGGAAACCGACGACGACCCTGGATGTCATCGTTTCAGCGATGACAGATCCCCTTTTTCGTTCCCCCTTTTTTTTCGTTCTTCGTGTTCATATGGGCTGCGCGTCCTTATCGCGCTATCTATCCGTTCCCTCGCTCGTTTCGCTGGCATCCACGTATTCGCTCGCTCGTTTTCTTGCTCACTCGGGTCGCTTTTCCGGTTGGCCCCGTATCCTGTTCCGCTTTGCCTCTTTCGTGCTGTATCATAATTTCCAGGACTGGATCACGTTTTGCATGCGCATATCTATATCTCATGTTTGTCACTCTTTCCGTTTCCTTTACCCTTCCCTATCTACTCATCACTCCGTCTCTATTTTTCGCCTTGTGCTGTGTATGATGTCTCGGCGACAGTGGTTATCAAAAGATTCGATCCCCCCCATTCCCGCGCGCAGTTGTAGACAATACGTCTCTGTAATCGTACATAGAGCACAATTGCATATCTAAGGGTCTCCCAGTCCCAACGATCAGTGAACCCGACGTCGTCACCGGGGGACTCATCTAAGAATGACCGAATTCTATACTAACAATCATATTGTCCGGCCCCTGCTCCAGGGATAAAAAAAGAGTGAGGATCATCGTGTGTGAGGAACAATCAGGATGAAAAAGGATGAATCAACGGAGATCAAAAGAAAAAGAGGGAACGGGGGTGAAAAGATGGAAGAAAAAGGCAAGACACGACCACAATTGTATCAAAGTACAGCAATGTCAAGAAGAAGACATGATATCAGAATGATGATAAAAATGATCAAGTCGTGAAAACAAGGCGAGAGTGGAGCACAGGAAAGAATGCGGGTGAGGGGAAATAGATGGCGGACCCGACGGTGAGTGAATAAGACATGTATTGGCGCGCATCTATTTTAAACAACGGTATGGTGTGAGCCGAACGCCGAATGGAGAAAAAAGCTTGAATTGATATTGGGAAAGTATAATTTGAGTGGCACGACGGCGATCAGTGTCCATTACAATGCCATAAATCTGTTCCGGCCATCGTCAGAGAGATCCAATAATGGCGGCGGAGTCGCAGCAGTAACTGACACCGATGGTCGACGTCGCTTGAACTCTATTGGGATCATTTCTTCCTCACTCTCTTCGTCATCTTCCTCGTACATCTGGCTGGCGTTGGCGCGGAACGCTTCACGTTCATGTTCCCTGCCACGTGTATCACGGAAGAAACTGGAATCCGAATCAAGATCCTCGTATTCTTCCTCGCTGGTGTGATTAAGGTCCGATTCATACGCGACGTGATGGAGGGGACTTGGGCTGGTCGTCGAGCGATGGTGACGATTAGGCGTGGAATCGTGAGGGGGTACATCGCAACAAATGTGTACAGATGGCGCAAGGTGTAGTCGTTCCGGCTGTGGGTGTCGCAAAACAGTGGAAGCATGATTGATAGCTTCCGTCGCCTGGTTGATGCCGAGAGGGAGGTTCGATACAAGGGTGGTAGGCTCAACACCACCGGCACCCAAGAACATGGCATCATCGTCTATGCCATCTTGTTCGCCAGAATTGAGGCTTGTCACGTCTTCCACATAGTTGATTGGATCACCCCAGCTTGATGCGCGTCGTGCAGCAGTGAGAAGGCCATGATCGTGATGCACGCTCTGCAAACATTCCCTGCCATGGTGTCGCAGCACTTCGTCACTCCTCCTCGCCAAGATATCCATGGATGGTCCAGGTTTCAGAGCATCCTCTTGGAAAATTGATACACCCGACGACGAATCCTGTGGCGAAGAGGCTTGGGAAGCAGTTTTATGAGCTGAGTGGGGGTGCCACACTGAAGTGAGGGAAAAGCGATGAGGCGAGCGCCCGTTCTCCGGTAACGGGGTGCTTGAACCATCCTTTCCACGACTCGAAGGCCGGGTTTGGGACCCCGTAGAATGCGAGGAATTCGCAGTAGAACGAGGATGAATTTCCCCAGGTGGGTTAAGGGTCCCAGAACCGCGCCGCGGGCCGCTTGCGAGCCGTGCAGAGTTCGAGTTTGGGTCTTGAGAAGAAGCATTCGCAGCCGATCGTGCCCATCTTTCAATAGACTTTTCCCTGCTTCGATCCATGTTCGGTGTCGAGTCGTTCCGTTGAACAACCGAACGAACAATTCTTTTCTTCCTCTTCTCGGGGCCCGGTAAACGCGCAGCTGCACTTTTGTGGCGTCCCACTGCAACGATCGCAGGAAGCGATTGAACACCAGTGTTATTCTCGTCTTCGTCATTTCGACGGGAAGACCGAGGTGTACGAACGGTACGGAAGAGGGAGGAGATACGGTTGGTGAGTCGCTTATGCCAGCCCCAGGTGAACCTCGCTGTCGTCATCGCCGTTCGAGTCTCGTTCTCTGTGACCATGACCATGTCATTCTTGCTGGGTGACGTCTGGCTGAGCCACTCGTCTGGGTTCTGGATGTCGTTCAGAAACCAAGGGTAACGCTAGATCAAGGTTTAGCATTATGTTTGGTTGAAAGAACGAGAAGCAATTCACTTTGGCATCATCGACTGTGATACGCTTCCTAACATCCTTCTGAAGGAACTTGTCAAGAAGGTTCATGACGATACAACCTGCATGCGTCTTGCGTGGGCGTCTACCTCCTGTTGGCTTACGATCGATTCCCATATATTCGTCTGGTTCCCAGTCACTGTTGCAGATGACGTGGTACAACACGTATTCACTGGAGTCGGGGGCTCGAAATGGAATGTGTCCGAATAAAAGGCAGTACAAGGTGACACCAAGGGCCCAGACGTCGATAGATTTAGTAATGGCTTGACGGTGGGGAACGATAGGTGAACCTTTGATGGTGGACGACGAATTGATGTGGGTAGCAGATTTGTTGGAATGTAGGGTGGTGGTGGTCGCAGATGCGGAGATTATTGGTGACGGCTCGGTACTTGTGTACTCTGCAATCACCTCAGGGGCAAGAAAAGGAGGGGTACCGGCGCGTTTTGACAGATCTGAATCGTCTAGAAGGATCGGGTCGTTTGGGTCATCGAGCGCGACTTGACCACGTCCGGCAGCAGCCAAGCGCTGTGCATAGGAAAAATGGGAAACCCCGAAATCTGTGATTTTGACCATCTGACGGTCCGCGGTCCAAAGGAGGTTAGCCGGTTTTATGTCACGATGGATAATCCCCTGATAATGTACTGAGCAATGGGAAAGACAGCAAATAGTCAGAGACGGGTGGACACGGAATGAAGGAGCCACGCACGATATTCTAGACCTAGAATGACGTCACGACAGATTCGTCGGCATTGGTCGACCTGCAAAACTGGTTGATGGTGTTCGTTACGCCACTTTATTTCTCCGCCACCAAGATATTCCATGACTAACGAAAACGGGTGTGAGCACATGGGATTTGGAGAAGGACAGGCCATCCTATCATACCGTGTCCCGAGCTGCAGCCACAGGGTCATAATTCCTCGATTGAGATACTCGCCCATGGCACGGATTCAGGAAGTAGATAGGGAAGAAAGCCTGCCAGATTCGCGGCAAGAAGCGAGGGGGAGCTTACCCATGTAGATTCTATCGTTGAGCTTATCGTCGATGACCTCGAGCAGACGGACGATATGGCCGTGACGACATTTTTTCATGATAGCAATTTCCTTGCGTATCTTCTGTTCGAGGCTGCCAAGCTTGTCAGTTAGAGGCGTATGGGGAGATGTCGGGAGGTTTCTCCGACGGAGAAGGTTCATCTTCTCGGCGCGCGGATTATTACGTTTCACGGCCTTTATTGCCTGATAGCGTGTTGAGGGTATGAGCGAGCAATTAATAGGAAGGACTGACCACCTCGCGCCGATTGTTCAAGAGGTCCCAACACACCCAGACTTCGCCGTGTTGGCCCTTGCCGACGCGGTGGCTGCGCAGATACTGGTTGACTCTGGGGCGCCGGTCATCGCTGTATCGAAAGTGTAATTCTTGGGTCATCCGGACGGAGCCAGGAGGATCAAAGGGTTGAGCCGGTTCGCCGGCGAGGGCGGTGTCGAGTGAATCTGGGTTGATGGCCATTGCTACGTGGACGACATGGAGAGCTCTGAGGGTCAAACAGTCTGATAATAAGGCGGGCAATATGGTTGAGAGATAGAGGTGGTGGTGGTAGTAGATAGAAAGCAAGGTCGAGTAAAGGATGAGGTATGAGGGATAGGACACCGGACACCGCTTAATATATCATATCGCTTTTTGGATCTCTCGTTACATTGACAGAAAGGCACCCCCCTCGCCTACGCTTGCTCTTAATTATCCCAGTGCCGCTCGCTTACTTGCGAACACACACGCACTTGTCCTCCTCTTTTACATCCTTCATCACCTAGGTATCAGGCTGTCAGTAAACGGTGTCCCGGGTCGCCATGTGTTTATAGATTTGGGGGCCTGTCGAGCTAGCGAACGCTCAAAGACCCATTTAAATGGTGTGAGAGAGCGCGATGGGGTGTCTTCGAAAAGGGACCGCATCAAACTATAAACCCGCTCACAGAGTCAGGTGACAGGCGACCCCAGATCTACATCGACACGACGACGAATCAACCCGACGACGCACCGACTGAACATGCAGACCACATCCCTGTTCAGGCGGAAACATAATTAGCACAGATCCAGACAACCGAGCATCAGGGAAAGCCCCTTATCAGCCGCGGGCGCGCCCCAGAGATAAGGTGGGCGTATGCCCTCAGATAGCAAAACGTGGATGCGCCGCGATGAATCACGCAAATTACAAAACATCTCCAAGGAAACATGTACGCACCTTCCAGGTTGTCTTGCTGCATTTGTCGCATTTGACCGTAAAGCACGCGTTCGCGAGAACGGGGACATCAACCACAGCCATTGTGTGTCTTTGTGAGTAGGTTAAGGTAATAAAGTCTGTGTATGGCGTTGCGAATGAATTGAGAGTGACGTGACAATGTCTGTCAGGTCAACGTCAGAGATCAGTCTTAACGGCAGACGCTGATGGATACCTTTGCTGTTAAAGTGCGCAGGTAGGCGTTTCAATGCGAGCGCGACCTTTTAAGGACCCTTTGGTGGCTGTGTTTGCCAGTGACATTATCAGATGATCATATCATGTCAGTACCTGTCGACCATAACCAGCCCTCTCTGCTCACTGTCCTCTCTGGTCTAGATCGCACTTTATAATACAATCTGCCTATGGTCCTCAATCTCCTGTGCGCCATCTCTTCTGGTAACGAGAACATAACCGCACGTACACGGACTTCTGCCCCTTTCGAAGCGTTGGACGTTGCCGGGAGCGCCAAAACTCCATTTTGGAACGCCTTGGTCTCTAGGTCATGGCATTCCCCGTCACCGTCGGGTATCAGGAGCAGCTTTACCCTCTTTTCTCAGCCATATATCACGACTGACAGACAACTTGACGCCCCGCTATGAATTTGCAAAGGGACGACTCAGAGTCGGAGAAAGAACGAACGTATCAAAAGAACAGCCCCAGACTCGGTTTGTTCCGTGCCTCCACGTCCCCCAGGTGCTCTTGTAATGCCTTGTTGAAAATGTCCCGTTTGATCTTGTAGTGAACACATTTCGAAGCCGTCATATCAACAAGGTATTGTAGGTTCAGCGAGCCAGTCTGTCGTTCCGAAACGCATTCCCGCCGATATGATCTTCGAGAAGTAGTCGAAGCGAAGCGCTCTGTCGAATTTTGGTGGCTCACGCTCAAGCTGGAAATAAGACGGCTGGCGCTCGTCGTCGCTCTGATAAAGTATGGGTCATCTAGAACCATACACGGACTCATCGTTATCATTGTCAACTCAGACCAGAGCACGTACCCTCCATGATGAAGAAGTCATCCTCCAGAACTAGAGCGAGGAATTCTCTGCGTCTCTCCGCCGTCGTCGTCATGCCAGCTGGGTTGCTGCGGCCTGCCTCACTTGATCCAACCAACAACGAATCCATCTCAACGACGCAGGGCTTACTTCCTTGGGGTCCGTCTCTACCTCTGACGTTGCAAGCTTCTGTGAGCTGATGCCGTTTCATCGGAATTACATGTAGACTTACGAAGCGTAAGCTTGCCAAGACGGGTATTAGTGCACTGTTTCAACATGGCATGAGCTTCCATGGACCACGGTAAATAACCGGTTCTAGACTCCACTTCACGTATGCAGGATTCTCGATGGGGATTGGATCCCCATGGTTTATAAGCGTAGTGATAACCTCAGGATACAGTCATATCCGCGGCCCCAATTCAATCCATGTGATTCTGCTCCCATCGTCATCCTCTCTTCATGCGTTCGTCTGTGCGTGGAGTCTTGTAATCCCATGGACTATTACTTTCTTTGGGCAATCCGTCCGTTGGTGCATACTGCAACACCCCGGGGCTCCGAGAGCTGAGGAACCGAGAGAGCTGTGACTCTTTCGAAGGTCTTTATGCAAAATGCCAATGAACGCGACCGAAGTGAAAGGGAACACGTTTTCCGGCGAGAAAGGAGAGCACGCTTGGGGTTCTTTGCAAAGGAACTAGGGTGAGGCGAACAGTCATCGGTTGTTTCAGCCGCGATGTGAACTCAGTCACGGCCAAACTCGAGACAGTGGCGAACTCACTTGGAGCAAGTTTGAGACCATTCGCGACCTCGGAGAGTAAACGGGTGTGATACTTACTCTGGCGGGAGATGGGCTGACTTCGCGATTCCTGTCCATTCGCTCCGCTGTTTGGGATATGAGGCGTGGGAGCCCCTGATTGATCTTCCACCGCCAGGTCTTGTCGGTGGAGGGAGATGAATAGGTGGCGTATGTAGGCGGAATTGCATTTCGCCAACTTGAGTATAGTCTACGACGTCGCACCTGCCAGCCGAAGTGACTTGTTTGTCACCCGTGGCCTTATGACCTGGTAGTTCTCTATTCTGTCGGCAAACGAGAAATTGACACGGCTATCTTTATCTTTCCATCCAGGCGACTTTGCGGGAACGTTTGGGAAAAGGGTGGAAGCGACATGCGACATGAAGCGGAGATGGCTGGCTCCATTCAACATGAGTATATGCTGCGCGGGGCTAGTGAGGAGAGTCGATGATCATACGAGTAATAAAACACGTGTACTCCACGCTCATCGCGCAATAGCCAAGGTGGAAGCTGGAACGTAGTGAGGAACGCGTGTGTCGAATTCTGAAGAGTCACCTCGTACCCGAGCGGCGAGTTTCCGGCCCCCACCCCATGATGATACACACGTTTGAACTTTCGCTTTAAGACCGCAAGCTGGCGAGTCCCACCAAGACGATTTGAGCAGCGGTCGGTTGGAGCATCAGGATCAAGTAGCCCAGCTGAGAGTCGACGAGGGCAGTGAGAGATCAAGGCAACGGTCGTAAAACGCTACTTTCGTAAGATTCAGCAACATCTCATACGTCGAGTTCTGGACTGGAAGGACTCTACCGTGCAAACCTGACAGGTCAAGCGCTCACCGGCGAATAATGCTCCGACACTGGAAACTGGAAGCAACAAGACATGCAACCTAATAGTTCCCAATTACCAATCAAGCTCAGTGGTATCCTACATCGTGATGTGGTGGGTAGCGCCTTCTAGGTCCTATCCCTGCGATTACCACATCACGGCGACTACTTCCCCTCCCGCTCCCTTACCAAGACTTCTTTAAGTCGTCTCAATGCTTCATTGACTTGTTCCTCCGTGGAAAGAGAGAATGCCGCTCTCACGTATGCTGTTTTGCGTCCGTTTGGGAGGAAAACTGTACCGGGGAGTGCGAGCACACCGTTTTCGTATGCCTTCGTTTGAATCAATTCTTTCGAATCGCCTTCGTCGTGAGGGTTAGCATTGATGAGGAGCTTGAACCTGCGTGAATGCGCAACCAATCAATACATGATCTTAGGAAACTGATGCCTTCCACGCTTCAGCGGGACGCAACCCAGGGAGATGCAGCGGACTGCCAAGTCCAGGGAATGCCTCACAGGACATGTCCACGACATGCAACTTTGAATGTCCGAACTGAAGAAAGACCTACCAGAAGAACATTCCGGCTTCAGGCGTTTTCCATTCTGCAAGGTCTCCGAGATGAGTTTGCAGTGCTTTCTCAAACGTATCCCTTTTTTCTCTGTAGAACTCTGCCACAGCCTCGGTGTGTGTGAAAAAGCCGTCATATCCCCATTTCTCGACCAGTGCCAGTGTGATGGCTTGCACGAGGGAGGAGCCCTGAAGGTTAGCGAAACTGGTCTGTAGAAAGGGACGTCAGATGTATCATATGCACACGATGCCAGCGTGGCAGGCAGGCAAACGAGACCATACATGGAGATCCATAACATCAATGATTGGGTTTGGACCCGACGCGAAACCCATGCGCATTCCTGCCGAGAGAATCTTGGAGAAACTGTCAAAGCGAACCACGCGACCCACTTCAGGTGTCTCAAGCTCCAGTTTAAAGTACGACGGCGGCCGCACATCCTTGCCGAAGTAGAGGTAATAGTAGGGATCATCTAGACCAATGGCTTTTATCGAATCCACGGGCCTGAGAGAATGGATTGACTACGAACCTTCGAGAATCAAGAAATTGTACTCTCGGGCTAGTTGAAGTACTTCCCTCCGGCGTTCGATGGTGGCAGTCATACCAGTTGGGTTGCAGCCATACTATCGTTTTTGGCGTTCAAGTCGATAGCAATCGATCAGAATAACAACATACTGGAACGGTGTAGAAAGCCTTTGGCTTCGGTCTCCCCGCTGGCCAGGTTTCAAGGATAGATCGAAGATCGCTTGAGCAGACGCCATTTTCATCCGTGGCAACCTCTGCAAATCGTTTGAGATACTGATTTGAGCACTAGATTAGACCTATCTGACCAACAAGCTCGCAGTGAAGAGAACTGAGAATAGGGAGAACGCCACTAGGGAAGACGAATCAGTGGCTTGCTGAGAGCAGCACTGCCAACCGAATCTTACGCGTATACGGGTGCCTCGATCAATATGGGGTCACCAGGGTTCATGATCGCGTTGATTGCCTAGATAAAATTAGCAAGCACAGCTTTGTTAGAACGAAGTGCACCGACTTTACAGATCACATCCTGGGACCCATTCCCGATCGTGAGTCTCCATCCTTCAGAGGGCTTTCTCCCATGCGCGAGCTCTTGCAAGCCCACGAACCACTCATTGAGGCGCGGCAGTCCTGCTGTCGGACCATACTGGAGCCCCGCAGCGAGATCTGTACCCGTGATGGAGATAGGGATCGACTGGGAAGAGTGAGAAGGATCTGTGATTGTGAAAGACAACGACTCGAAGGGAAACATGGCATCATTGGGCTTCCCCGCTAGCAGCGAGATCACTCCGGGCTTTTTTTCCAGAGGGTAAAGTCCACGGACTACGAAGATGCATCAGCTTTTCAACTTTATCGAACGGCACTGATTGATGACTCACTTGGGCTGGGTTTCCTCTCCTTTGCAGCATCGGACAGGAAGTACTGGTAGAATTCTGGAGGAAGTTGTTTCGGTGTGGTCGTCTTCGAGCGTTCGTTGGTCTCCCCATCTGTGACGCCTGTCGGGGCCGCGTTGTCGATAGCCATTTCGTTCGAAGTGAACGGAACCCGATCTGTCGCTTTATATGTCTAGTTTGCACAGCGGTATAGTAGTACGTCCAGGCTTCCAGCCTGGGGCTGTGTCGAGGCGGTTTCCTCCCTGATTTTGATCATGATGGTAACGAATGCTTACTTTGGGTGGTGTGAAGTGGGCGCCGAAATTATCCAACCTGGTGATTCCCATCAGCAGCGCGTCATGAACAACTCCGAAAGTGAGCAAAGGCTAGGACGGATGTTGAGGATGCGCGCGTGTAGGTTCAAGTCTCCCGTACCTGTGCGAATACAAGCCCACGAGTCGATCTAAACGTTCCACTGGCAACGACCAGCTTGGTAGGAGTGTAAGTGCCAGAAGGCCATGGGCCCGATAAGAATTAATTAATTAATTCGCGCGCAACACGAAGAAAAAAAGACATCTTTGCTCACATCTCAATATGCTCGGCACTAGTAGACTATGTCTATGATAAGCGGACACGCCGCGACGGCTTTCCCCATCGGCTGTGCCCCATAGACCGACTGGTTACCAGTCTATCCAGCCTGAGACCCCACGGCGGAGTATCAAATGCCTGCCTGGCGAAGTTCTAAGGCACTCTGTGCGACGGAACCCAAAAAGGATGGACGTCCCATTTCAAGGTGACAAGTGGCAGTGTGACAGTAGGCTGCCCTCTGCTGCCCCCGGGTACGAGACTAACCTTCCCGAAAAGGTAAGTTCACTTAAGTAATACAGCAAGTGCAATTCAGACTCAGATGAGCCTTGCTTTAATGCTATATATGGCACACCGTATGGCACTCATATAATATGGCGTCGACGTTGTCGCGAGTCTTTCAGACTTGTTCTCTTTCTCAAAGATCAATATGCAACTTGGAACCTTCACCGCCAATATACTCGTCGACGGCAAGGCGCTGGAGGAATATGATGTTGTCGCCGAGAGTGCAACAAAAGTAACCTGCTGGGTCGCTTCGGAGGAGGGAAAGGTATAGCATACGCTTTTGTCTCTCTTTCTACATTCTAGCCTTGATGATTCTAGTCTTTCAGTGTTCAATGGAAGTGTCACGAAGAATCACGCGTCGCAGGCACTGAGGGGATGGTGCACGTGGACGGGAAGACGTGCGGAGGCATATTGAATTGCCCTGGCACGCTAGGTGTACTAGACACCTGTACCTTGTCGTGTTTCATCGATGCTACGTCGACGTGGGATCTGAAGTTCGCTCGAGTTCAGCTCAGCGGTGAGTTACCATACCCCGTACGGGGCTAGAGTTAGGATGTTTGACTGATATAAAACACAGATGACGATTCTCTTCTGAATAAAGAAATACACAAGAACCTTGGAGAGATCTCTCTGGTAATCACACGTGGCGAGGTAGTTAAACAGCTCCGCTCCGCTTGCGAGAAGAACTCCTTCGTGCCGGGTGACAATCAAAAGCTCCACGAAAGGTCCAAGAAAGCAACAGTCCATTGTGTCGGGCAAGTATCGAGTTCGCACATATATTTACACAATTTATCTAGACTCTCTAGGTTTGGACCAGAAAAGCCCAGGGAACTCCTTTCGTATAGACGGCGGTTAATCCGCAATAGTCAACCAGAAATCACTTTTGTGTTCAAGTACCAACCACTCAGTACTGCTTTCTACCTGCAAACATTGCTGGAATGCTCAACGTTTAACTTTCACCCAGGCGTCCTACAAGCTAACGGTGTCGCTCCAAGACGCACCACAAATGCATGTGCTGGCCATGAGAACAGCTCCAATGAACGTGATGCCAGTGTTGGAACCCTGGATGGTCGCACCTCTCAAGACGTTAAACCAGCCGAATTGAATAATCGCATACGGGGTTTGGAGGTATCTGCCCCTTTTTCTCTGCCTACTTCTATGCTTCATTGATATTTCCCCGCAACAGAATGAACTGAAGCGTCTTCGGGAACTGCAAGGTGGCAGTCTTGAAGAGCAGAAACCAAAACGGATCAAAACTGAAGACCCCGGGGAACGGTCTATTCGCTCCGGATATCATTGATTTCACCGTATAGATTTTGCACGATTGTTCGCTATTGGTTTGGGAGTGCCAGTACAGTATAGTCTGATACTATGTAGACTTCGTTATTCACTATTATAGTTCGGTACATATTCGACTTCCCTTTTCCGAGGTCATCTTCGTCACATAAGAGACTTACAATACGGAGTCAAGAAGCCAATGGACACAGGAACCTCGACGATGTCGGGCCGTATCAGCAACTTTGCTGACCGTAAATGCTTGCCAGCATGATTCTAGTCTGGTAAAAGTCGTTGGGGTTTAGGGGGCTGCGCGGATTCTCCCCGCTCCTTACCAAGACTTCTTTAAGTCGTCTCAATGCTTCATTAACTTGTTACTCCGTGGAAAGAGAGAACGCCGCTCTCACGTATGTATGCTGTTTTGCGTCCGTTTGGGAGGAAAACTGTGCCTGGAAGCGCGACCACGCCGTTTTCGTATGCCTTAGTTTGGATCAATTCTGTCGAATCGCATTCCTCGTTAGGATCTGCATTGACGAGGAGCTTGAACCTGCGTGAATGCGCAACTAATCAATACATGATCTTCGGAAACTGATGCCTTCCACGCATCAGCGGGACGCAGCCCAGGGAGATGCAGCGGACTGCCAAGTCCAAGGAATGCCTCACCGGACATGCCCACGACATGCAACTTTGAATGTCCGAACTGAAGAAAGACCTACCAGAAGAACATTCCGGCTGCAAGCGTTTTCCATTCTGCAAGGTCTCCGAGATGAGTTTGCAGTGCTTTCTCAAACGTATCCCTCTGTAGAACTCTGCCACAGCCTCGGTCCGTGTGAAAGGCCGTTATATCCCCATTTCTCGACCAGTGCTAGTGTGATGGCTTGCACGAGGGCTGAAGGTTAGCGAAACTGGTCTGGAGAAAGGGACGTCACATGCATCATGTGCACACACATGGCCGGTAAGCAAACAAGACCATACCGTGACATGGTGGTCCATAACATCGATGATCGAGTTTGGACCCGACGCGAAACCCATGCTCGTTCCTGCCGAGAGAATCTCGGAGAAACTGTCAAAGCGGACCACGCGACCCACTTCAGGTCTCTCAAGTTCCAGTCTATCGCACAGCCTTCCCGAAGTACAGGTAATACTTAGTAGGGATCATCTGGACCAATGACTTTTATCAGATCCACAAGCCCTGGGAGAATGGATTGATTACGAACCTTCGAGAATTAAGAAGTTGTACTCTCGGGCTAGTTGCAGTACATCCCTCCGGCGCTCGATGGTGGCAGTCATACCAGTTGGGTTACAGCCATACTATCGTTTTTGGCGTTCAAGTCGATAGCAATCAGAACAACATCAACATACTGGAACGGTGTAGAAAGCCTTTGGCTTTGGTCCCCCTGGCCAGGTTTCAAGGATAGACCGAAGATCCGCAGCAATCTCTGCAAAGCGTTTGAGATACTGATTTGAGCACTAGATAATCTAGATTGGACCTCTCTGAAGGGAGAACCCCACCAGGGAAGACGAATCAGTGGCTTGGTGAGAGTAGCACTGCCAACCGAATCTTACGCGGTTCTGTCGGGGCCGCGTTTTCGATAGCCATTTCGTACAAAGGGAACAGAACCCGATCTGTCGCTTTACAATGTTGTCCGGTATAGTGGTACCAGTCTGGGGCTGTGTCGAGGTGGTTTCCTTCCCTGGTTTTGATCATCGTGTGGTAACATTGGGTGGTGCGGAGTGGGCGCTAAAATTATCCAACCTGGTGATTCTCACCAATAGCGGGCCATGAACTCCGAAGGCCAGTCGAGAGATATGCACGTGTAGGTTTAAGTCTCCCGTATCTTGCAAATACAAGCCCATGAGTCGATCCAAACATTTCAGCGAACAAAGGCCAATGCTATGCCCCGCGGTCAGGCGACCTTTGAGCCACATGTATGTGGCATCGACACGCCGTCGCCGAGTCGCGCCTTTCCCAAGGACTTGTTTCTCGTGCTCAAACATCAATATGCAACTTGGAACCTTCACCGCCAACATACTCGTCGATGGCAAGGCGCTGGAGGAATATGATGTTGTATCTGAGAGTCCAACAAGAGTGACCTGCTGGATCGCTTCGGAAGAGGGAAAGGTATATCATACGCTTTTGTCTTTTTCTACATCCTAGCCTTAAGCTTGATGGTTCTAGTCTTTTAGTGTTCAATGGAAATGTCACGAAGAATTTCGCATCGCAGCTACTAAGGGGATAGTGTGCGTGGACGGACTCGCGTGCGGATACACATTGAATTTCCCTGGCCCCTTGGGGGTGCAGGACACCGCTACTTTCTCGTCTTTCGTCGATGTTACGTGGACGCGAGACCTCAAATTTTCTCAGGTTCAGCTCAGTGGTGAGTTGCCTCGCCCCGTACGGGGCTACCGTTAGGATGTACAACTGATATAGAACACAGATGACGATTCCCTTTTAAACAAAGAAATACACAAGTGCCTTGGAGAGATCTCTCTGGTAATCGTGCGTGGCGAGACATTTAAAGAGCCCCGCCCCGTTGGCAACAGGGACGTCTTCCTGTCGGGTAATAATCAACTCCACGAAAGGTCCAAGAAAGCAACAGTCCACTGTGTCGGGCAAGTATCGAGTTTGTATATATATATGCATCATTCATCCAGGCTTTCTAGGTTTGGGCCAGAAAAACCCAGGGAATACTCTCCGTACAGATGGCAGTTAATCTGCGATGGTCAACCAGAAATCACTTTTGTGTTCAAGTACCAATCACTCAGTACTTCTTTCTATCTGCAAACATTGCTCGATACTTAACAGTTAACTCGCTCAGGCGTCCTACAAGCTAACGGTATCGCTCCAAGACCCACCTCTACTAATGCCTGTGCTGGCCATGAGAGCAACTCCGGTGAACGTGATGTCGGAACACCTCAGGCTGATGACATCAAACCAGCCGAGTTGAATGACCGCATACAGAGTTTGGAGGTATTTGCCTTGTTTCTTTGCCTACTTATATGCCTCATTGGTATTTCCCCGCAATAGAATGAACTGAAGCGTCTTCGGGAGCTACAAGATAACAGCTCTGAAGACCAGAAACCAAAACGGATCAAAACCGAAGACCCCAGGGAACGGAGACGTCTATTCGCTCCGGGGGAGATCATTGATCTCACCATATAGTTTTGATCACGTCCATCAGTCTTGTGCAATTTTGCACGATTGTTCCGTGTTAGTTTTGGGAATGCCAGTACAATATGGTCTGATACTATCTAGACTACGTTATTCACGATTATAGTTCGGTACATATTCGATTTGTTTCCTTTTCCGATGTCATCTTCGTCATATAATCCCAAGAGCCTTATGCATACAGTCAAAAAGCTAATTGACACGATGTCGTGTCAACAATGTTGAAGTACGACGACCGTCCATTAGTATAAACACGAGCAAACCAAGCTCGGCCTCATCGGCATGGACAAGGTCAAGGCTTATACATCTGAGTCGCACATTTGCAATATTGCTGTAGTATAAAATGGCGGCCTGTACCAGGGGATCTAATCTAAGTCGTTGTCCCCGGCCCTAACGAGGGCTCTGTCTGTCTGATTCTAAGTCTACTCGCGAATCCATCTTCCCGCGAAAAACAATGCTGACCGCAAATTGAATTACGAACTATTTGCCAGCATGGTAAGCAGCTGTAAGCAGATTCTGCTCTTTCGCTGAGTTCCGGAGACTCGGCACTCCGGTTACTCTAGTGTTGAACTCCTTCGTGCCGGGTGACAATCAAAAGCTCCACGAAAGGTCCAAGAAAGTAACAGTCCATTGTGTCGGGCAAGTATCGAGTTCGCACATATATTTACACAATTTATCTAGACTCTTTAGGTTTGGACCAGAAAAGCCCCCTGAGGGAACTCCTTTCGTATACTGGTATTTATTAGTAGAAGGCAGTTAATCCACAATAGTCAACCAGAAATCACTTTTGTGTTCAAGTACCAACCAACTCAGTACTGCTTTCTACCTGCAAACATTACTGGAATACTCAACATTTAACTTTCACCCAGGCATCCTACAAGCTAATAGTATCACTCCAAGACCCACCACAAACGCATGTGATGGCCATGAGAACAGCTCCGATGAACATGATGTTAGAGCACGATCATGAAGGGGATTGTTTGGCTTGACTTGGGAAGATGGCAGTGATTTGTTGCAAACAAATGAGGTACATCTCATAGATAGGCTACCTTAAATACATACTATGGTATGGTTCTCACGAGTGACGTTGTTTGACAGGCTTCGAGCACATTCAACCAAATTCCAACACATGATGTCAGTGTTGGAACCCTGGATGGTCGCACCTCTGACGACGTCAAACCAGCCAAATTGAATAATCACATACAGGGTTTGGAGGTATCTGCCCCCTTTTCTCTGCCTATTTGTATGCTTGCTTCATTGATATTTCCCCGCAACAGAATGAACTGAAGCATCTTCGGGAGCTGCAAAGTAGCAGCTCTGAAGAGCAGAAACCAAAACTGAAGACCCCGGGGAACAGTCTATTCACTCCGGGGGATATTATTGATCTCACCGTATAGTTTTTCAGTCTTGTACAGTTTTGCATGATTGATCGCTATTGGTTTGGGAATGCCAGTACAATTTGGTCTGATACTATGTAGACTCCGTTATTCACTATTATAGTTCGGTACATATTCGACTTTGTTCCGTCATCTTCGTCACACAAGAGCCTTCCAATGCGGAGTCAAGAAGCCAATGGACACAGGAGACTCGTCACCAGCAACTTTGCTGACCGTAAATACTATTTTCCACCATAGTAAGCAGAATCTAGTCTGGTAGAAGTCGTTGGGGTTAGGGGGCTGCGCGGATTCTCCCCTCCCGCTCCCTTACCAAGACTTCTTTAAGTCGTCTTAACTTGTTATTCTATGGAAAGAGAGAATGCGACTCTCACGTATGCTGTTTTGCGTCCGTTTGGGAGGAAAACTGTGCCGGGAAGCGCGAGCACGCCGTTTTCGTATGCCTTCGTCTGAATCAATCTTTCGAATCGCCTTTCTCGTTAGGGTCAGCATTGATGAGGAGCTTGAACCTGCGTGAATGCGCAACCAATCAATACATGATCTTAGGAAATTGATGCTTTCCACGCATCAGCGGGACGCAACCCAGGGAGATGCAGCGGATTGCCAAGTCCAGGGAATGCCTCACCGGACATGTCCACGACATGCAACTTTGAATGTCCGAACTGATGAAAGACCTACGAGAAGAACAAGGTCTCCGAGATGAGTTTGCAGTGCTTTCTCAAACGTATCCTTCTTTTCTCTGTAGAACTCCGCCACAGCCTCGGTGTGTGTGAAAAAGCCGTCATATCCCAATTTCTCGACCAGTACTATTGTCATAGCTTGCACGAGGGAGGAGCCCTGAAGGTTAGCGAAACTGGTCTGCAGAAGGGGAGGTCCGAGTCAGATGCATCAATGACGCCAGGCACGTGCCTCTTGCCTGATCGGGCCTGCAGAGCATGTAAATTTCTCGCCAATGCCATGCTCCGCGGCACGCACGTAACTCGTGACTGTGGCCAACTCCGTCCGTTCTTTTCAGACAATCCTTCGCCCGTCCGCGCCACAAGATGGAAACACTTACACTCAACTGTTGGGTCCGTAGTCAAGAGGAGGGGTCTTTCAGGTCAGGATTTCAAAGACCGAGACTGTCGTAGCCCTTAAAGAGGCCATCAAGAACAAGAAGTTAGAGGCTTTTCACGATGTGGATGCAGATACTCTTTCTCTTTACAAGCCCAGGAATCCCGTGCCCACCCCCGTCAGGGGGAATCTCAGTAAAATCATCCTCTCGGAGCATGCGGAACGCTTGCAGGAAGAGTTGTCACGGTTGTCACAGGTGTTCCCGGAACCGTTGCCCGAGGACCGCATCCATATCATAGTGGGTATGTAGCTGAGGCGATCCAAGCTTACCCTTGCAATTGATTCTTGTTCTTGTTCCTTCAGACGCACCATACTTCATAATTTATTACTGGTTACGAAACGGTACTTTCAACAACGGCTTTGAAAGGATAATCCGATCGAATGCAACCATCAATGAGCTCAAACACGAAATCAAATCGAGTATGAAAGACGTACACGAGGACCATATAAGCTTATACAGAATACCTGGAGACGAGAATGCAGTCCGGGAGAGTCTTACCAAGACGGGTGGCGGTGAACCTCTCCAAGGGCGTACTCTGGCGCACATTTTCCTGCGTGTGCCAGTTTTCGACACCCTCTATGTTGTTGTCGAAGTTACCCTCAGGGGTAAGCCTCGTCTCGCTATCAGCCTCCTTTCCGACTGACGTGCTTAAAGGGGAAAAACGTGCTCGTGAAGAGGCTGATGAGATACGGGAAGCCCTAAAGCGCGCCAGAATTGCGAATCATCTGCCATCAGACGTGGGGAAGCCGTCCGTTTACAGAGAAGTGCATACGAAGGATTATTTGATCGACCACCGCCGTGCTTGTGATGACGAGTCGCCTGACCTCGGGGAGAAACTTCCACCGATCTCACTTCAGTATGCAGGATTTGGTCACTTCCTTGATATCTTCTATGGCCACGAGCATTTTTCGGACACGGACAAAGTGTCATCCAGAGAGATACGAACGGCTGTCGATACTTTCGCAGAGAGGATGTCACGTTACTACCCCGCGGAACTCAGCAGAAGGGACGACGGCTTACCCGCTTTGAAAAATGTGCTTTCTGCACGCACCGATGGTCTCTCTTTTCGGTTATTGCCAGGCGAGGTCGACGGATCAGTCCGCTCGGACGGTCACATCTATGGGCCACACAATGCAATGTCCTGCGTCACCAAGTTTAAAAACGAGGCAGGTGGTGTCAGCACTATCCCGTATGTCGAAATGCTGGGCTATTTTGCTCACTCGACCAAGACGGCGGCGAAAGAACCTGATTCTGCTTCTCTGATGGACGCTTGGAACTTTCCGTGCCTTGGAATGACCATCATCGGTGAGTTGTGCATCATGCTTGCATTTCGCGTACGGGTGACAATCATTCTAGGCCATCAAGTCACGTTCTATGCTATGATCTATTTCGGAGAATGGCGGGTGGTTTCCCTCACGCCATCACTGTCGTGCGTTGAGTGTGCGGGTGACGGTAATGAGCGGAACGCACTCTACGATGCCTTCACGGCGGCCTCGGTTCTCCTCGCTTGCATCCATCAAGACGCTAAGCGGTTCATTGAAACCCCTTCCCGCCTCTCCCTGACTGGCCGCCGCCGCTTACCTTATATTTCCAGTCTCTTTGATCCTGACTCTCGATCTCGCATCGAATTCCATATTGTCGACCCTTTCTCCAGTGGCCTCGACCGATTCCTTTACATTGCCAGGACATCCAAGGGCGAAATCATCGTCAAGTTTACGCGCCGGTATTCGTATGATCTGCACACATTTTGTGCAGGGAAAGGGTTTGCACCCAAGCTCCTGGGTTTCGAGAGACTCCCTGGAGGTTTTTTTGGCGTAGCCATGGAACTTTTTGAAGATGCTTCACCGTTCACAGCGGCACGTGGTCCAAAAACCGCAGAATGGAAGAAGGAGTTGAAGAAGCTTGTTAACTCCTTCCATGACGTGGGCCTTGTTCATGGGGATTTACGGAGCCCGAACATCTTGTGCGACGGGAATAAGGTGATGTTGGTTGACTTTGATTGGGGAGGAAAACAGGGGGAGGTATCTTACCCAAAGTGTAAACTTAACAGAGAGCTGGAGAATGAACGAAACATGACTAATTTGAAGATCACCTTTGCCGACGATCGCCGGGTCTTGGAGAAGACATTGGACCGTGTAGTCTAGATTATGTTTACTGTGTATCAGACAGTGTTTGAAGTGCGGCGCTGCAAGATAGCAGTTCTGAAGACCAGAAAATGGCAAAACGGATCAAAACCGAAGACCCCAGGGAACGGAGACGTCTATTCGCTCCCGGGGGAGATCATTGATCTCACCATATGATTTTGATCATGTCCATCAGTCTTGTGTAATTTTGCACGATTGTTCCGTGTTGGTTTTGGGAATGCCAGTACAAAATGGTCTGATACTATCTTGGCTATGTTATTTTCGGTACATATTCGATTTGTTTCCTTTTCCGATGTCATCTTCGTCATATAATCCCAAGAGCCTTAGGCATACAGTCAAGAAGCCAATCGACACGATGTCGGGCCGTGTCAGCAATGCTGACCGCAAATTGAATTACGAACTATTTGCCAGCATGGTAAGCAGCTGTAAGCAGATTCTGCTCTTTCGCTGAGTTCCCGAGAGTCGGCACTCCGGTTACTCTAGTGTTAGGCTGCAAGTAAGTCACCACACGCATCCCTGTCATCCGAGGCTCGCTGGCAGCTGCGGAAGTGCCAGGGCAGAGTTGCAGGAACTCGTCAGAGCCACGGTGACCAAACCAAGGTGCTTGAACACGCTCATCTGTCACTTGCCATCGTGTTTACTCTTATGTTCGTGTCTGTGTCGACCATACATGCAGGCGTGAGGATTCTACGTCGTCCGTTCTTCCAATGGTGGTACGATTTCTCCTCGGAATGACTTACGAGCAGGTGTAAATTGCCACTTCGAGATTTTGCACTCCTACAGTGGCTCTTGATCCGGCCGCCCCTTATCCCATGAGTGGAAAAGAAGCGTTAGGCAACCTTGTTGCTTTCGGCTGGCCTCGCCGAAACTCGTCAAAGCGCATATAAACGTTTTTATTAGTTTGACGTGTGGTCAGCAGGCACCGAGTGGAAACCGGCCCATGAGGTCAGTCCGGCTCTTCAATGCTTTGCTTACTTCCAAGTGGTTTAACCAGGGTGTTCTCGGATCAGTTCCAGTATCACTCAACTGAGTTTCATTGACAAGCTCAACGTTGCTTGTAATATCGCCTAATCGTTGACAAGGCGTGCAGGGGGGTGTTGCTCATGTCCGCCGTATTCTCGAAAGATTCTCTTTAGAAAAGTACCAACGCCCACTCTGCATGCTCCGAGTCTTTCTATTGTATTTTCCAGGAATTGCGCATCGATGTTCTCTTCAAGACTTGCTGTGGACGTGTCATATTTTGGTCCGCTGACACCTCATCGTGTCTTTTTACATCATTATCCGCTCATCGCTCTCGCACGATCATTTCCTTGCCCACGCAGTGGTATGTACGTTCCCTTCCGACGAAGTCCTCTCGGCTTACTTTTATCTCCAGACGGACTCCACAGCTTGGTCTACTAAGTCCATGGACAACCTTCAATATTCAAATTTGGTCCCTTGGCGTTCACGTTTCCCAAGTCGGCCAATTACATTTCACGTCCTGCCTCGTTTTCATAAGGGGTACGCCGTTCGTCACACGTTAGTCAGTATGCTTGAGTTAATGGCAATGCTATTCCCCGACCTACTCTCATTTCGTGACTGCTCCACAGAATTTCTAGTATTCTCTTTCCCATGCATGCCACGATTTTATCCATTTACCCCACGATGACGATTCGCTTCTTAACACCCTCCATTGGCACCCGGCGGAGAACAGCTTGGTCGGGTTTTGGCTTTGGCGGTCTCGCTGACTGAGATCAATACCAATCTGTGCATTCCTTCATCTTCCCAACCTGTGGCTGGGCCCTGATTGGGGGTACTACGGTGGGTTTGCAAAACGGACTGTGCTGTGCTGCGTCTGACATTCCAATCACCCTCCATTTTAGAGCAAGGCTGTTGCCCTGAGCCGCGGCGTCAAAAGTTCCAGACCATGATTCCCGGGCACTCTATGTGGTTCCACTTTTCCTCACGTCCCTACGCAGCACGGACAACACGAGGCTTTAATACCTTATGTGGCTTTGACCGGCCGAGGCAATGCATTTTTCAGCGTATAAGTAAAGCTCACGTCCGTTGTTATCTCTTCACTGAACTACATCCCGCTACCTCTCTGACACCGAGTCGGCACCATCTTTACAATGCCTGCACCACATGTTGCTCTCATTCTTCCTGCTAGACAAGCACCTTTCGCTCTTGGCACTCGCGAAATCAACGATCCTGGACCAGGAGAAATCCTCATCCGAGTCAAAGCGACTGCACTCAATCCTAGCGACGCGAAGGTCCAGAAGCGAGGGATCTATGTCTCCAAGTACCCAGCCGTGCTGGGCAGCGATGGCGCTGGTGTGGTAGAGCGAGTGGGGGAGGGCGTGACTAGGTTTGATCCCGGGGATGATGTGTAAGGACCCATCACTATGGTCCGATGAGGACGTAAAACTGATCTTATCTATTAAACAGATTTTTCCATGGTGCATATGACGATAATGACTTGTCGACATTCCAACAATACTGCATTGCCGTTGTGGACTTTGCTGCCAAGGTAGGCAGGGACTGAACAGTGCGCGGGAACGGCTCTGACACCGCATGTAGATCCCCGACAACTTGTCGTACGAGCAGGCATCGACACTGCCACTGGGACTGGGAACTGCGGCCATCGGGCTGTATGGGCGGTCTAACGGCATTGGCCTCATGGCCCCATGGAAGCACGGCGGAGTAGGCAAATACAGGAACATGCCTATCTTAATCTTTGGCGGCTCAGGATCTGTGGGCAATTACGGTAGGCGTAGATTGTATCAATCGTCGCATGACAACGTTCCTGATATAATATTCCCAGTCATTCAATTGGCTAAGATGTCGGGCTTTTCCCCTATCATCGCAACGGCTGCACTTAAACAGACCGAATACCTCAAGGAACTCGGCGCAACGCATGTGATTGATCGATATCTTTCATTCAGCGGATTGCAGCAGGCTTTGGCGCGGATCACCTCTGCGCCGATAAACGTGATCTATGATACGGTTTCCATCAGGGAGACTCAAGAAGGGGCATGGGCACTGCTTGGACCGCAAGGACGGCTTGTCCTGACGCTCCCTTCGGTGATCGACAGACATCCCAGCGATCGCAGGGAATTCGTCCTTACCAACGGAAACCCGCACCTAGAGGAGAATTGGGAGACAGGGAGACAGTTGTGGTTGCACCTCGGCCGCTGGCTCGAGAAGGGTGACATACGAGTAAGTGCAATCGATTCCATGGGGGAGATTGGATGCTTACAAGGGGTCGTCTTACCAGCCTAACCGGGTCGAAGTGATCTCGGGAGGACTGAAAGGGATTGGGTCCGGACTTGAAAAGTTTGTCGGGGGACAAATCGACGGAGTGAAGCTAGTTGCCCGTCCTCAAGAAACCGAAAGGTAGCAGACGCTTAGTCGCGCATGCTTGTCTTGTATAGAATCTTACATACCTTATTTTTCTCGTTCAGCGAATGTGCGATGATATCACCCATACCTCATCATGTCATCAAAGAGCTCAGAAGGACACCATCAATGCGATCCATCCGACTCAGAATGGCAACTCGATTTTTGCGTGCCTTCGTCATGGCGCGGCATGACCCGGATCAGCGGGGGGATATGGAATTCGGGGTGGAATTCGGGGGGTGGCCAATCAGTAAATGACAAATGTACGATGTAGTATAAACACAAAAGGATACT
Source organism: Imleria badia (assembly GCA_015039435.1). Classification (NCBI taxonomy): domain Eukaryota; kingdom Fungi; phylum Basidiomycota; class Agaricomycetes; order Boletales; family Boletaceae; genus Imleria; species Imleria badia. The sequence goes on from MU130808.1 coordinate 56,423, forward strand.
CCCCTATTCCAACCTAACTTATACGTTCACCATCACATCAACACACCATGTCGCTTCAGAAACAGAAAGCCTTGTTCTTGGAATCAAAACAGGGAAGGTTTGTCGTCGGGGATCATCATGTCCCAAAGCCCAGCAAGGGCCAGCTCCTCGTCAAAATCCACACCACCGCCCTCAATCCTGTCGACTACAAGATCCAGCAGACAGGGATGTTCATTGATGAACAGTACCCCGCTGTCCTGGGTGTCGATATGGCCGGTATCGTCGAAGACGTGGGCGAGGGCGTTCAAGATTATGTTAAAGGCGACAAAGTGTATGTCCAGTTTTGCCTTGGATTTGACACGCCTTTCAACCACATTCGTAGTTTCTCCCATGGGAGCTTCACCAATGATCAAGCCACCTATCAGCAATACGCGCTCGCTGTGACCGATTTTACTGCGAAGGTGAGCGAGTGTACAGTGACATGAACTATGACGTCAACATTCCAAAGGTACCCCCTAACCTGAACTTTGATCACGCGGCTACTGTTCCCCTGTGTTTCGACACTGCTGCGGTTGGCCTGTATTCAGGCCAACTCGGTGCTGGACTCACCCCGCCTTGGGCGGAAGGTGGTCGAGGCAAATATGCCCGCAAGCCCATCTTGATCATGGGCGGCTCTTCATCCGTTGCCTCGTATGGTAGGTAAACATGTGCTGACCGTATGGAAGCTTACCATCTTTTCCAGTTATCCAGCTTGCCAGGCTGTCTGGATTTTCTCCTGTCATTACGACCGCAAGTTCCTCTCATCAGGACGCGGTCAAAGCCCTTGGGGCTACGGACGTAATTGACAGGCACCTCACTGGAGACGCATTCACGGCGGCCTTGCAGAAAATTACTCAGGAGCCCATCGAGATCGTTTATGATGTCATCGGTTTGCCGGCAACTCAGCAGATGGCTTGGTCCGCTGTCGCTCGGGGTGGAACTCTTGTTACGACTCTCCATCCTGTCGTCCAGGAGGAAGAGGGAAAGGGCCGTTCCGCTATCGCGACTTATGGCAACCCCCATGTGGAGGCTAACCAGGCCATGTGTCGTGCATCATGGAGCATTCTGGGAAAATGGTTGCAGGATGGTCTTATCAAGGTATGCGAAACACAATCAATCGATGCAAAACTGACCAGAATGCGTTGTCAGCCCAACAATCTCGAAGTCTTACCGGGCGGACTTAATGGAATTTCAGATGGTCTCGAGCGAATGAAGGCTGGGAAAGTTAGCGGAAAGAAGCTCGTCGCCCATCCCCAGGAGACGGCGTAAGACCGTGTCAAGGCCATCTCAACTTCAACTTGTGCATGTAGGATTAGCAATGATGTACTGTGTCGAGAAGTAGTCACGTTGTGTATGTATGCATTGAAATAAAAATGAATTGTCGACTATGTCGAGCAGCTCATCGTTGGCTGAAGCAGTCGACGAATGAACAGAATTGGTTGGATTCCATACTAGGTAAGTTCTAGAGCGGCAAAGAGGATTCCGGTAAGAAATGGAGTCGTTGGCCCCTCGATAATCACCGAGGACTAGCCATATAACAGTTGACGCCGATTAGAGTCCAGAGAACTGAGTCAAGGGTGAGTCCCTCAACACATGGAGAGATCTGACCGACTGATGCGCACCCTCGACATGCTCATGTTAGCCCCTCGGGTTGATCGATCGTATGCGTGAGTCTGGACTCCCGTTCCAATTAGACTAACATGTTCGCGACCTATCGAAAAATGGCTTTACGCACAAGGTCGGTCTGTGTGGAAGACGTGTATTTGAAATCCAAGTCGGCATGAACTTTCGGTTACTTTCGGTTACTTCCAAAGTTGACCATTAATCGGTCGCAGTATAGGACTCGAACTAGAACTTGTCAAGGGTTGAATAGACTTTCAAGGGGATCAAGCGGTTGGCCGGAAACGAAATGGGTGGGATCGGAGGACGATTCGAAAATCAAAAAGGGTACCGTTTGCCTCAACGATCAAGGTGGACTCACAGCACGAACAGCAAAGCAAGGCGAGGTCCATGGTCCTAATACCTAGTCCGTAAGCGAGCGTCCATAGAACTTGCGGCGGTCTCATTGGCGAGATCAGTGACAAGTGCAGGATTAATTTAGAGTCGATTCCAGGCTCTTCTGGAGGGATACCCAGCATAACATGGGGAGGTCAAACACCTCGAGTATGGCTGTAGAGCTATCACTGCGCCGTGGTGGTGCATGGCAGAAACAAAACTAGGGATGCCCCCAGACCATTCCAGGGCCACGAACCCTGCCAAACGTGTTTGACGGGCTAGACGCATCAGGGACAGGGCGCCGTGGTCCCTCCGCACAGGGGGCGTGAAGGTGCACACTTGACCCTACTTGACCCTGCCCTAGAGAAAAGAAATACCACCCATGTCGACGACATCCCCTCAACCCTATCTCATCCTGAAGAATGTTCAACGTTCAGCTGGTCTGTCGAAATAACGTCGAACGAGGGCCGACTCGATCCTACACACGACTTGCAGCAACGGTATTTCGACCTGGCCACGGCGCCTCTGCCTACACGAGCCCACGTCAGTAGCATTGGGGATCAACCGACGAAAAAGTGCACACCGCCGCGATGGTTTCCCCCTGCGAATGTAAAGCACAAGTCTTCATCTTCCTCGACGCATTAAGCTCGATTGTACCTGGACTTGGGTTGGAGTCGCCAAGGTACGCCAACTTGAACACCGGAGACAGTCCAGGATGGCGCGCTCGATGATCTTCATCTCGGAGTACTGCATTGGCAGCAGACGGCCCCCAGTTGTAGGCTGAGGAACCGCCCGGAAAGTCAAGTGGTATGTTCAAGACCCCAACCATGCTGTCACGACTTTGCATGACGCGCTCGTCGACGTATGTGGTGGCTGGCCACTGGCACTTTCGAATTTAGGAATGAAACGCATGGAGGCTCCTGATCCTGCTGGTGAGTTGTGGGCTTGTGGCTGGCGCCACCAGTCGGTCAGGGTAATGGGCCACTGAGCGTCGTGATCATAATGATGGGTCACAAGGATGCATGGACACGGAGTGCAATGTGGTACAGCAAAAATATACAATGCAAATGCGGGAAACAAGAAAGCGAGGTCGGAATACATACTAACATAGAACGTGTGGATGAGCAGAAGGAAGCTGGCGTCACCAGCCTGAGCGTGAGAAGTGCCAATGAAGCCTGGGATAGCGACCTTTTGAATATGATTCTGCGTACAATTACACACACTGAGTAATACCGTTATAACACTAGGGATGAAAAGGCAGAGTGACGAACGCTCTCGGGGACCCTAGATATGAAATATTAGTAGTGGGTCCGCGGCAGCGTCGGGTCCACTAGCCTAATACCGGTATCTGAATCCCGTTCCGAACCTGGGAGTGCAACTCTGCCCATGGGTACGTCTTTGGACTTCGATGGAAAACTTTCCATCTGGTCCGAACCGCGCGCGAACTGTCGACATGTCGACATCACCAGCTGCAAAACGTATTTGCCACTCGTAGTGGCCTGGGTGGTGTGGGTAAGTGAATGAGGACATGAATCAAATAAATCGTCGGACTCACAATCACGCTCCATGTGCCAAGCGTCTGCAACAACGTCCACCCTGTCACCTTTCTTGGCTGTCACTGTGACCATCTCTGGTAGGATTACACGCGGGAGGCTGACAGAGAGAACGTGACTCGTCGTCGTGCTTTGGATATCCATGGGAGGGCACGCGTCTGGTGGGGGCGAACGTCTCGAGCGATCCGTCGGTGACGGTGAGAGAAAGCTGGAGGTAGTGCCTGAAGAGGCGCTGCTACCTGTGTAATTGTCGCTGCATGTCGAGGTGACGCTACATGCAGAGCTAGTGCTGCTAGACGACGGACTGGTGGTGGAAGCGATCGATGGGCAAGGGGACGCACAAGGGAAACGATTTTTATCCCATTTCGATTCGCCTGACCAGATGCGCTGATTCCTGGACGAAGAGCGCGAAGATCGTCTGCTGAGAGAATTGTTTGGTACATCAAGGGTGGACATTGCACCTTGACTGTCGCTAGCAGGTTCCCGGGTGGATACGCTGGAGTCCAGTATAGCCTCAGCTTTAAGTAGCATGTCAAGGGCACTGTGTGAGAGGGATGACGTCGGAAAAGTGGCAGACATTGGCAAAAACGCGGAGTCGAAGGTCTCGTTATGTGGTCTGCGTCCGGACAAATTGCCACGGTGAGGATGCGGGGTTTTCGCATTGTAGGGTAGAAGAGGCTCAACCTGGCAATTCAGGTTGTTTTGGACTGCGGTGCGAGGAGAAAACAGGCTTATGCTCCGACCGCGAGGTGTTTCTGATATGAATTTGACAGCCACGAACGTTAGATACCGGGGGCATGAAATGAAAGGTGTGGTTTTTAGTCTCGCCGGAGTAATAATGAAAGCTGCTGTGGCGACTCACCACCCGCGTTTTGATTGGCCAGTTGCCACGTCGGAGAAGCTAGGTGGAGCTCGGTGTTTGTGAGAGAGGCAAACGTGTGCGCCTTGCGGGAGCCACGAGGTGTCTGTTTGCGCCGGAAAGGAGACGTGGGATTTGAACAGAATGTTCCGCTAGCGGAATTATGAGAGTCGCCATCTGTTGTAGAGTGATTGACCCGGCTAAAGACGGGTGGGACGTTCGTGTTTATGCGCAACGACATCGCTCAGCTATGTCGGGGGACTCTGTGGTAGTAGCAGCAGAAATCGCGCATATTATACAGCTACACTGGACCGCGGTCACGTTTCGAATACGTCCAGTTTGGGTGGTATCTGGAGTATCTGAATCTGTTCGTGCAGTCCAAATTGATATGAACCAGATTGATGGAAGATACGGTTGCCTATCATGGAGTAGTGGGTAGTCCCTGGCGCGATCGTTGGCATCACGGGGTTGTCACTTCTGCGAAAAACGGCTCGCAAAATGCTAGCTCTGACGAAATTTTGAAGTAGGCAGGTTCGAATGCACCAACACGTTGTCGCAATTGGCGGTCTTACGCAAATTGACTACCAACGCCGTGCCACATGAATGAGTTTCAAATACGTGGAGATGAGTCCGAGGGTTTTATCGCACACCTATGAATCAAACTTGTCTCTGCTACCTCTCATTCACTACCAGTCGCCATTTAGTCGTACAATCGTCGAATAACCAAGTTTGGGTCAAATTGTGAAGGTAGATCGCAGTCTCCTCCAAGATGGCCCCATTGCACTGGTTCTCTGCTGAATTGGAAATGTGAGTCGATCGACCGTGAGCTATTCCTAGATTTTGGGGCTGTTTGCATCATCCAGCTGACAACTGAAGTTTGAAGTCATCGACCTGTCCTCATGCACAATCGATGGTGACCCGACGATTGCACGTCAAGTTTACCATGAACACATGGGGTGTGACTCACAATTCTCCTTGGGATTATGCCGAACTCCTCCCTTGCAACTCCGTTGAATGTCACTGGTGTTCAAGTTGTGAGTCGGCATGCGGTGGGAAGAAAAAGGCAAATGAACTCGTCATGCCAAACGTGCATGGAGTCGCTCGTTCTGGCGGCGTGACCTCCGGACCGCGGCGCGGCAGCCGATCAACCCGACCTACAGGGGCAAATCCACCCAACAACTCGAGGATCACTGGCCTGCACCATCCCGGTATTTGCAGGTGGCTATCGTGCTGACGTCTTTGGCGTATCCGGATCAGAGCCGTTCTTACACGGTACGTCATTTTCATGTTCAAGCTGCATGTAAAACAGTCAAAATCCGAGTGTTGATCTCCGCGCGACAAACGGGACTACCGTTATGACGCGGAAACACATTCCGGTGGCCATACCTCGGCGAAGGGGAGCACAGGATGCGCATGCTAAACCCAGGGTAGCATTGCAAATGGAAGCGATCCGCCCCAGCGGGAGAATCTTACCCTGCGTATCCGTCATTGTTCGGATCTCTCCATATTCGAGTGCATCTAGTCATGAGGACTCGGATCGTCACTTTACTTGAGCTCTCTATGTCGCTGCGGTAAGTTCCCATTCGATGATCATTGTGAGTTCCCCTCTGTTTCCCAAACGCTTCCGATCTCAAGAGCGCAAGGTAAGTGGAGTCGTAGTAACCCACGTCCATCGGGTAAATTAGTCTATCGCATTATTGTACCTAAAGTCGACACCCGCCTGATTATCCGCGGCAAGAACCACAAGATAGCCAGTGCGCCACAGCCGCTGTATACATTTCACGTTGTTAAGGGCATCGCTCGATCTCATCGTATCAATGGACCCTGAACAATCGTGGTCGGTGCGCTATCCATATCCACATCGCCCTCCCCCTATTCTCTCGTATACTGTGATTGAAGGAGGGAAATGGTACTGTTGACGTACCAGAAAGCGGGAACCGAAAAAACTCGGCTCTCAATGCGTAAATGAGTGCTCTGACGTCGATGTCCCTCAGACCCTTCCTTCATCAATTTGAACGTTTCCGAGTTTCCGTTGTACCGATGAACCGTGGATACCTGCAAGGGAATACAGCAATTGTGACTCTTGTTGGCAGACCACTGAAAGGACAACATAATTATGGGAGCGTAAGGACAACTAGATATAACATAACTAGTAAGTAAGTTGGAACTACAGAGGTTCTGACCTTGGAAGTAATAGTGTTCCCCTTACAGACGGGAACGCTTACATATTGGGTATGCCAAAAATAAAGTACATAAATACGAGTGTTGTAAAACCCATTCCATATCATGTCAAGTCGATGACCTCACCAGTATGGACGAATTTCTTCTCTCGCTTAATCCTCTTGGCAGGTCGTGTTTGGCTCTCGCGACTTGGATTTGGCCTTTTCTTGTTGTCGACTATTTCAATCTCCTCACTAGTGGGTTCTCGTTTGACGTCCTCGCCCGTAGTCAAGTCAATCACTTCTTCGAAAACAACTGCCTCTTTCTTCACTGGTGGTGGCTTGGGAATTATGCCATTAGCTTGCAAGAGACCTGTAAGCAACGTTGAGCTCGGTTTCCTATGCGACGAATAATAGATGTACAGACCAGAATCTCTGTATTTGAAGATGAATGTGGCAAGCGGAGTCTCGCCATCCAGATACCTTACACGGCAAACATAATTCGTTTCTGTCTTCACTTCTTGTCCGTATCTAAAGGTTTGCTGCGTTAGACTCCGCTGACAGAACAATGCAATCGACGCACGAGACACAGTGCGTGACAGCCTTCTTTGAGCGCTCGTGAACCTTGCCGTGGCCGGAAACGCTTGCGCCAGGCGGAAATAAGGATGAGTCTACAGGTTCAACTCTGTATATACTAATCCGTATTTCGCCCAAGTGTGCTGAGGATTGGTTCAAATATTCGTCTTCATCTGCTGGCGCGTGAGCGCTAATGCATGTTATACGTAGCATGAGATAGAATACCGGTAAGCTCTAGCTTCGAAAACACGAAAGGACGTAAAGACGTTGCAGATAACGTTTGACCGTTCTGAACCACCGTGCGGTCCCCCGCGAAGTTCGGAAAACACCCAATCCTGGTTGGCAGGCGAAGGTGTTTGCCATTGATGGATGACCCATCGAGTCGGAGAGAAGAGCCCAGCGAGTGCTCCCTATATGCTTCATTGTCCCTGAATACGACAGAAAAGTTCTAGGTTTGCTGGGGGTAAGGAACGACATATGGTGCTCGATTAATTACTCTACCTTGTCGGCTTGTGTCGCAATCCAACACGTAACTTGGTTTTGATCATAATCCTCCTCGACGCCGTATTGTTCAAGTTCCCTTCCTTCGACCTCGATCCACGCGGAGAGACCGTAGAGCGACAGCATTCTGTGTGGAATTAGGAGGACAAGGCGCGTGTCACTGCTTGTGACTTGGTCCGAAAGCTGTCACGTGGTAGCTCACAGCCAATGAACGCTACCATTAGAGCGTTGTTGCGCATGACTTCCACAGCCATTTCCAAGGCTCCACCTGAGCGTTTCAAGGAAATTTCTGAATCTCTATCAGAGATACAAGAACGTGTGCGCCAGGCTTCGTCTCTTTCCTCGAATCCCACCCTCGTTGCAGTGTCAAAGTACAAGCCTGCCTCTGATATCCTCGCGTGCTATGAATGCGGACAGCGTGATTTCGGCGAGAATTATGTAAACGAGTTGGAAGAGAAGGCCCCGCAGGTGCGATCGGCCCTGCACTGGCGTTGGTGGATCTGATCTCATTGTGTTCAGCTCCCTGATGATATCCGATGGCACTTTATCGGCACGTTACAGTCCAACAAGTCAAAGATACTAGCGAGTGCGTATCATGATCGTCATGTATTCGTACCCGACCCTACTTGGATACCAGTGATACCAAACATCTATGCTGTCCAGACCGTAACCTCTGCAAAGGCAGCTAGCGCCTTGAACAAATCACTGCCGCCTGAAAGGACTACGCCGCTCAATGTATTTCTGCAGGTCAATACTTCGGGGGAAGAGGCAAAGTCTGGGCTACCTGCCCTTGGATCGGCAGAGTCCGCTGCGGGTTCCGAGCTCGTACAACTTGCGCAGCATATCATCACGAGCTGTCCAAAGCTGCACCTCCACGGACTCATGACCATTGGCTCACTCAAAGAGTCTCTTGCCTCAGATGACCGGCCGAATGAGGACTTTGAGACTCTCAGGCGCGCTCGAGATGTCTTGGAGCAAATTCTGCGACAAGACCCTACATCGGGTGGTAAATGGGGTGTAGAAGGGAAGCTTATGTCGAGTATGGGTATGTCAAGCGACTTTGAGGCTGCACTGAAGGGTGGAAGCGATATTGTGAGGGTCGGCACTGGTATCTTTGGTGCTCGGCCGACAAAGGACCAGTGACACATGACGTGACATTACGTGACACTAATTTAACGCGACGCGTCTTTGTTGATCACAGGTGGGACTTGAATATTCAAACTCCGCCACCCGCCATTCAGCTCTGCCGCTCACCGTCGCCGCCGACGCCGACGCCGGGTCCGACGACGTGCTCAAAGATTTACTTTGTATCGCGCACGGACCACTCGATTGATGAAGATAACCAATGAACGGTACACGAACACACACGACAGGAGGACTAGAAGACCCAATCGTATTTGCTGACCCTAAACAAGGCGTGAAACGGAAGTTGCCAGACGATTCAAACCCTTTGCTGACGGCAGCGACAAAGAGGATGAAGAAAGAGGTAAGCCTGTTTCACGATTTTGCGGTATACTCACCATCAAGGACGCTACAGGCAAACTCGGGCGCGTCCAAACGGAAACGTTAGCAGGTTTCCTCGGCTTTCGCGTCAAGTACTAACGTTCGCATCTAGTCATTGGGGAAGAGCAGCCGGGGGGTCTTATCATCGTTCGTGCACCTGTACAACGCGCCGTATCACCTCTTTATCCTCCCACATCGCAACCTTTGCCAACGGCAACTTCCTACCCTCCTTCCCGACCTCCGTCTTCCCATTCACAACCATTACCCTCAACCTCCAATTCCATCGTACCTGGACCGTCGAAACCTCCGTCAAAGAAGTTCAAAGCGGATTCCTCTCGTGCTCCAACAAGCGCCAAATCGCGTGATGTGCTCGCCACAACGCGTGAGGAACCTGAGTTGGACGAAGATATCCGTCAAATGGAGTCTGAGACGGATCACCTACGCAGTCGATCGCGCGCAAAGGAAGCAGTTCATCCATCCTTTCAACTCCCTCCCACAGCGACCACCCCTTCTAAGCGACACCCACCAGACGCCATACAGCCACTCCCCGAAAGCGAAACCCCACAAATCCAGCGCAACAAACTAATGCGTGAAGGTCCTTCAGTTCCCCGTACACCACAAACACAGACACCCTCACATTCCCGGCGAACTTCGTTGAGCATGCGTGGTAAGCGAATAAGTACCAGCTTCGAGAACACTGGCGTTATTTGTGCGTCTCTCTCCAATACGTTCCGTTCGTCCTGTATTGCAGTTTCCCTCTCTAATCGGCCCTAATATTTGTTCTGTATAGCTCAGCCCCATGCATCTGTCAATGATTCGAGTTTCTACAAACACATCGATTGCGATCTCCCCGAACCACAGCGTGCACGCCAACTCCTTGTCTGGTCAGCCGCTCGCGCCGTCTCACGATCGTCGGAAGCGTCTTCCTCTACGAAACCTTTGAAACCGCCATCCAAATCGTCCTCGAGTCGTGGCAAGGACCCACCACCGCTTGACGACCGAAGGAAACAAATACTCAAGACTGTACAAGAGGACTTCATTCGAATATTGGCTGAGAAGAAGATTGATACGTCTGTATATGGTCATGGAGAGGATGGGAAAAGTGTCAGAGATGGTGTTCTGAAGCCCAATGAGCAGAACGTCAAGAACCGTGCACGGGAGGTGACGTTCCAACAGCACATAAATCGGTAAGCTACCTCTTCCATACAATCCTTCCCGACCTGAACGCGTGTCGAATGTTGCAGATCACAGGCCGAGTCAGAGGCTTGGTCACGAGTCGATCAGTTTTACCACCAGTACGAAGCCAGCTCCAAGGCTGATCTTGAGAAGCGACGTCAGGCTCTCAGACCGCCTTCATCTGCCAAGGCGAAAGGCAAACAACGTGCCACTTCACAAGAGCCGCAAGACGACTGGTCGTGGCTCGTTCCTCGTAAAGAGAATCTTTCTGATGGATTCAAAGACAAGGTCGACCTCCAACTGATCAAGCAAGTCATGTCCTCCGAGCCTCAACCCGGGACTGAGTTCCAAGGACCTTTGGATCAGAAAATAGGGGAGCTGGAATTTAAAGTGGACAAGCTTTCCTCGTACGTCAACTCGGCGGTACAAGCGGCTGACGTGGCTGAAGCGGAACTTGATTATCGCTTCTCCCTTCTCTCCCTCGCGTTATCAGCGCGATCACATTCCTTTCCACCTCCCTCGAGTTCATCATCTACATTCGCTTCACTTCTACGCACACAACGAGCACTCAGCCATCCACCTGGCGAAGGTCCAAGGGACATTTTTCGTGCCCTGTCACGGATAGACAAGGAACGGCCCCCAGGGGAGATTGGGGACGCTGCTCGAAAGGCAGTGAGAGAGGTGCAGCGCGTGCAGGTGGTAGGCTCCGGTGGTGTCGGGGAACGGCGAATAACAGAACTGGCGCCAGGTGTTGGGGCAACACCACGCAAAGTACCTGGGACGCCACGGCGAAGAGATCGATGAAGACATCTTTCATGATTTCTCTCTTTCACAGTGACCGGGTGCCACTGCCTCGACTCTGGCAGTTTTCTGATGTGCTGCAGCCACGATGTATTTCTGATGACACTTGTCTATCAACCTATCTTATTCATTTTATTTCTGTTGCTTTGTCTCGAATCGCAATGCTATGGATGTTGTGCTTGGTGGGCCTAGGACACTGTAATTTGCCGCAGCCGTGGCTAAAGTTAGTCTTCGAAATCTTGTCAAGATCGCGATTCGTCCTTCCTAATCACGGTGTCAAGTCGTCAAGTTAACGGCCATTACTGGCATCTGTTATTTGCCATCCAGGGGCCTTTGATCAAGGCTGTACGCTACATCTACCATGCCTGAGCGCAGTACTTCTTGTGCCACAGGCTGAAAGTGGCGTTTAATTGGCATAACTACGGACTTCAATCTGTCACAGGGTCTGTCAATTTCGGTCCCCAGAGTCAGACAGCCATGGGGATGGTGACACCGAATCAATATAAACATCGAGGTTCGTACCTGGTTCAAACGTTCATGATACTACTACCACATTGACAAGCACAATGAGTACAATGAGTTACCGGCGTGCCCGTCGGGCCACTGGCTGGCAGTCAATGAACGTTTGAACCGTCAAGATGATGGTGCTGAAGGGACACGGACAACACGCTGATTCCTGAATGCATCTCTGTCAACGCCCGTTTTCCTATTCGCGACAGTTACATGTGTTGAACTACGAAAAGTCACAAGTGCCACCTCTTCAAACGGTTATCGTACAACGTGATTCAGTAAAATATCGTCGAGTTCGGTAAACAACGAGGCTAGGGGCAACGTCAGACCCGCCTGTCGAGTTCTTCCCTTGCGTTCTTCAATGCCCCCGCCTTTGCCTTCTCGCACGTTTCCTTGTAGTCCGTCGTTTCCCTCCAGCCTTTCCAAGCGGTTTTCTCTGACACGTCCCACCACTCCCTTTGGTATGGGTGTCCCGGCGCACCAGCGTACCCCCAGGGCTTGGCCGTATAAGGTTGCACGTAGGGATTCAACACGACTTCCACTGCCGGGTGAACAGGTCCCGTGAAATGGACGATCGCCGGATCTTGCATCTCTGCCAAGCAAAGCTGGTCTCTGTCCGCAGAACTGCATTCCGCGTACGTCCCGAGTCCTTGGGCGTTCCACCCGAGGGGCAACGCGACCCAGTCGGTCCTAAAGTGCGCGTTGAACGCGTCTTGTTCACGGAATTTGGAGTTCGCCATCTTGCGACAGCATGCTTCGAGCTCTGGGAGCGTCGAGCGAGTTCTGGCGAGATCGACGAGGAGGACGCCAGCGTTAAAGTATTCCCCTCGTGGGATGCCCGAGTGTCCCATCGGGGATCCTACATCAGGTGCCGCAGCGAGCGAACGACCACCGAGGTCGGTGTTCCACAGCTCTCTCAAGTCCTTGCGCACCAAAACGTCTGCATCTAGATAAAGGACGCGCTGGACGGGCAGGCATTTCATCATGTCGACCTTGGCCCAGACGGGGCCCATGCTGGAGGTCAAGGAGTTTGGAGGTAACGCTATAAAGAGAAGTGTGACATTCGAGCGCACAGGCAATGATGCCTCGATTTTGCTCTTGTCTTCAGCGAGGAGACCGCAGTCGACGATGTAGAGCGTGACGCGGCCCTGGACGTGCTCTACGACGCTGCGGAGAGTCACCGCCGCCGCCATGGCATACGCAGAGTCGGCGGTGACCGCGATGTTGATTCCGTATTCAAAAGCGTCATACAACTGTCCATCCTTGTCACGTTCAAGAAGGAAACCGATGCGCAAGGGAATATTTTTCTGGATTATCATTTGGTACTGTTCGGGGTTCGTCGACAGGCGCTCGTACTCTCCTGTATGGACTGCGAGAAAGGCATCGATGCCGCGACGTGGGTGGTGTGGGCTGTCAAGAGGCTGTTCAGACCAGTTGTAATCATCGAAGATGAAGATGCAGCCGGGGCGCGCTAGCCGCCACGCCAACTCTGCATCAAGCAGCGTATCGTCTGAGCGATGGGACCCGTCGATATAAATCCAGTCAAACCCAGCCTCGTGCCCCTTGTTCATCTCCTCCCGTAACAAGGTGCACAGGGCTGGGACGCTAAATTGGGGGAGCACGCGCGCAGGACGACCCGTGACCCCAAGATTGTGGGTGAGTTTGCGATACCGCTCTCGTCCCTCCTCTGTGCCCATGAGATCAAAGTGGTCGATACAGACGATTTCCCCACTTGTGGCGCAGAGGGTGGTCAGGAGGAATACTGCAGAACGACCCTCCCAAGATCCGATCTCGAGCACGCGAGGTGCCTCGGAAAGGACGAGGTGAAAAAGATTCTGCCATGCAGGTGTATTGAACGAAAACCAATCTTGGGTCGGGGTGAATTCGTAGAGGTCGGTGGTCGTATCTCCATCCAGAGTGCTCATTGTTGCTGTAGACGATCGTTACAACCGCCACCAAGAATGATCATTATGGACAGACTTACTTGGATACGAAGACGTATGAGGTAGGATGTCGAGGGGAACGGTGCAGGATGGGTCTCTGTATATGTGAGATACTCGGGCGGCTGAGCGCTGCCCCCGAAAGGTAGCGATGATCACGCGTACTACCTATTGGACTTAAGGTGCGCAAGCTTGTAATCTGCGGGAGACGCTCTGAACCATTTCTAGGTGATCGTCCGTGTTTCGAGACGAAGAGGACCCGTCCAAATCAAAAGACCTTCATCAGACAGACCCCGTACTTCTTCATGGGCGTTGCGTCCGCTTCAATTAGGACGCCGCATGATGCTGACGAAAGTAGACAGATAACGGGCTCGAGAGTAAGTTAAAAGACACGTATCCTGACCTCTTTCTTCCTTTCGGTGCCGTTCTTGCCCGCGCTTGGTGAGGGCTGTTCCGAGCCCGTCCGTTTTATTGCGACGAGCTGAGAACATCTCTTTCAGATATCAGGCCCGTCTAATCCAGTGAATAACATTCGACGTAAGTGATTCCATGTTCCCGAGGTTCTTGAAATATATTTACCGTGTTGGAGCCACCAGGGGAATGCTCAAGGCAGAAAATCTTCTGAACCTTGTCCCACTCCCCATTGACCCTCGTCGCAAGTTCTTAGTGACGGGGGGAAATGGATTCATCGTACGTCGGGACACTACCCATCGAAGGCATTGAGAACTGAACCTTCCTCGAGGGGTCGCACGTTGCCAAGGCCCTCTTCAAACGAGTTGCCTTTGTCCGCGTGGCAGATGTGGCCCCGTCCTCCGCGTTCGAGGACCCCATCTGTGACGACATGCTCGTCGGAAATCTCTGCGACGAACAATTTTGTGACCGCGCTGTCAAAGGCATCGACACCGTCCTCCACTTTGCCGCTACTATGGGGGGTATGGGGACCATCCACCGGGGCAACGACCTCACCATCTACCAAATCAACTCCCGCATCACGTCCAACATCTTGATCGCCTCCATCCGCGCCAAGGTGCGCGTCTTCTTCTACGCCTCCTCGGCCTGTGTCTATCCGGCACACAAGCAAGACAATCTCGACGTAGATGTGTCGCTCAAGGAAGAGGACGTCTGGGGAGGGGGAACCCCCGAACCACAAGGCCACTACGGCCTCGAAAAGCTCGTCTCCGAACTCTTGATCCAACAAAGCGCGTATGACATCCGCGTCCAAATCGCGCGTTTCCATAATGTATTTGGTCCTCGCGGGGCGTGGAACGGTGGACGTGAGAAAGCCCCTGCGGCGATGTTACGCAAGGCACTGGCGATCCGATTGGCGGGAAGAGGCACAAATGAGCTCGAGATCTGGGGCGATGGCAGACAGCGGCGGAGCTTCCTCTTTATTAGCGACTGTGTGGAAGCCATTTTGGCACTCGTGGCATCCGGTTATGATAAACCTGTCAACATTGGTTCTGATCGCGCCGTCCCGATCAATGAGCTTGCGGCTATAGCGGTCAGGTGCGCAGGGCTACAACCAGGGGAAGTCGTGATTCGATCTAATACCGATGCGAAAACGGTCGGGGTTCGCGCAAGGAACTCTAACAACCACCTCGTAGAGAAAGTCCTCTCTGGTTGGACCCCCAAAGTGTCCCTCGAAGACGGAATGACGCAGACAGGGGAGTGGATCAAGGGCGAGATGGAGAAGACCGTGGATGGAAGGGATGAGGAAGAACGTGTCTCAACACTGCAGATGATGCGCCGCAGCAAAATCGTCGACCTCG
Organism: Imleria badia; assembly: GCA_015039435.1. Lineage (NCBI taxonomy): Eukaryota > Fungi > Basidiomycota > Agaricomycetes > Boletales > Boletaceae > Imleria > Imleria badia. The sequence continues at coordinate 71,783 of MU130808.1, forward strand.
CAGACAAGGACATCAAGGTCGCCATTCTCCTCCCCATCACTTCCCGCGGCTCGAACCCTCCCAGCAGATGCCTATCTCTCCTCGAGACCTTTGCTGAATCGCTCGCTCGCACGACTTGGCGAGACACGCGTCAACTGGGCGGTCAACGGTTTGTGGTCAAAGTCTATCTTGCAATCGACCACGACGACCCCTTGCTGTTACGAAGCGACGACAAGACCGACATGAACGTCGCGGAGGCTGTCCTAGCATCGCAAAATATCTGCGATGTGGCAATTCAGATCTGCAATCACCCTCCTGGACATGTTTGCGCCATCTGGCGCCAAGTCGCCAAGAAAGCTTGGGAAGATGGATGCGACTACTTTGTCCTCATGGGAGACGATGTCGTCCTCAAGGACGAGGGTTGGATTAGGGATGCTCATGCAGAGTTCGCTGAGATAGCACACCGCGCCGGCGCGCCCCACGGATTAGGATGTGTGGCATTCACGGATACGAGTTTCCCGGGTATGCCGACCTTCCCCATCATCCACCGCACCCATCTAAACATCTTCGACGGGGACGTCATTCCCGAAATCTTCATCAACCAAGACGGCGATCCCTTTCTGTACCAGCTCTACCGTCGTTGGGATTGCTCCAGGATGTTCTCCGCGAGAATCTCTAACGGGATCGGGGGAAGCCAACCAGCACGATACCGGCAAGAACATGCTAAAGGGTGGACGTTCGGCCCCTTGGACAAAGCGACAGCTACCACTGGAGAGTGGCTGCTGAGGCATTGTCCAGCAGTCTCACGTAAGCTCACACTCGATGTAGTGGTACCCAGCTTCCGGGTCCAACTCCAGTTCTTGGAACCCATACTGAAGCTGAAACCATCGCCGACATGCACCACGATGTTCATCATCATCATCGACGATCCAAACTCGCCTGCTCGCATAGGACTCGAGACCCAGTTTGCTTCGCGACCAGATGTTCGCATTCGCACGAATGACAAGAACCTTGGTGCATCGGCTTCGCGTAATCGTGGCATGAGGGAATCTGCTGCAGAATGGATCTTCTTCTTGGACGATGACATCACCCCACGACCAGACCTCCTCGTTGAGGCTGAGAAAGTCATCCGTGCAAACCCGAACGCAGTCGGCTTCATCGGAAACGCACAGTTCCCTCCAGCCGACTCGGTCTTTACTACCGCCGTGCATTTGGCAGGCGTCACATACTTCTGGGACATCGCCACGAAGATGCCCAACGAGACCGACATGCCATGGGGAGTGACAGCGAACCTTGTCGCGCGTCGCAACGAGGATGGTGTGGAGTTTAATCTGCAGTTTCCCAAGACAGGAGGGGGAGAAGATATCGACTTTTGTCGACGAAAGAGAGATTTGTGGTTTCCTGTGGCACGGCAAGGATTTTATCCCGCTCCAGATGTCGTGGTTACGCATCCCTGGTGGAACGACGGAAAGCGATCGTACCGTCGCTTTTACATGTGGTCGAAAGGCGACGGGGGTCTCATCAGATTGTATCCTGATCTGACCTACATTGACCACGCACCGAACAGCGGCGAACTGTTATTGATCAGTTGCGCCCTGGCAAGCGCTGGGGTACCTATTTTCCTTTTGACAGGAAATGCGTTTCCGTCCGTCCTTGCACTCCATCTTGCTTCCATGACCATCGTTGGTAACGTGGTCCACGACATGTATCGCTACCTCTGGCGGGATGCCCACCGGGCGGCCGCCATCCATTCGACGCTCGCCGGTCCCAAATGGGTCGTGGCCGTGATGGAAAGCGCGCTGATTAGGATGGCCACTGAGTGGGGACGCGTGGTTGGCATGTTGGAACGGGGAGAGATAGGAATCCTGGGACGCAGATTTGACTGGTTTACGAATAGAGCGGGCGATGGACCTCGAAATGAGGAGCGGATGAATTCAAGACAGAGGGTCGCGGTCATCATCGTCTTGTTGGCAGTCATGCTTCATACTTTTCATCAGTAGCCTTTTCCGTGTACGATTCAGATGTCGTGTATGTCACTGACTTCTCGTGTAACTGTTCTGTCTTGAAATTGACTTTGGAGAGTAATAGAGCTGCGTGGTCATGATAAACAGACTTGAGGCTGAGTTCAATGTTGTGGGTTTCACGTGACGACTACGAGCGACTAAGCCATTTCTTACCCTTCTCTAACTTGGTCCCAAGGATCCTCGCATTTCCAAGGCTCTTTAAGAACCCAATGATTTGTGCCCGTCACGTATTTCGATGTTTCAAATGGATGGAACGCGTAGGAGACCGAATCACAGGCGCAGCAGGACCCTACTTTGTGGGGCTTGCTGTCATTCTCATATCACTAGGAACTCTCAGTTTCTGTGAGTACTCTCTCACTTGGAACGCTTCGTGTGCTTAGCGTTTTTTATCCAGTCACTGTCGTGCAACCCAGCTTGGCGCTTCCTTGGTTGTCGACTCCGCTTTGCTTGCTCATTGCAGTCAACCTTTTCATGCATTATTACCTTGTCTGTACGATTCCTCCTGGGTTTATCGATGAGCCTCCACGACATCACGGGACCGGGTTTCTCTGGGCATCTCCGTCCACCCCAAAACGACCATCGACGCCTGGCGTGCATTGGTCATCTACAGGGCTAGAAATTGTAAACGCAAACGTTTCCCGATGCAAACAATGTGGGGTTGTGCGGCCAGAGGTGAGCTACGCTGTTCGTCTTTGAATATGCATGCATATAGGGTGCTCATGTTCGTGGTACCGAGAGGGCACATCATTGCCGCATATGCAACAAATGCGTCCTAAAGTATGACCACCACTGTCCTGTGGGTACCTGATCTCTCTCTCGCTGTATTGTAGTGGTGACCTTTACTTGTACAGTGTGAGTATCTTCGTTGCACGGTCAACAATTCAAATTGAGTACGAGTAGGGGTGAACCAATGCGTGGGTCTGCACAATGAACGACATTTCATTCTTTTCATGTACGTCCTGTTCAATCGTTGATGTGACCACGTGGTGAACATATTTGTAGGGCATATCTTGTCATTGGAAGTTCTTTCTTCACCTTCCTAGGATACCCCCACGCCATTGACGCTCTTGGACTGAGATTTGTAGTGTGTTTCTCCTCTTAGTTTCTCTCCTGCTGTCGCTGATGGTGGTCGATGCTCAGCCATGGGTTCATACCATGCCCCAGCTCTGTTTCATAATCTCCTACATGCTCTCTGTCGTAATGTGTGTCGCGGTCCTGATCATGCTGCTTTGGCACCTATGGGGAATCGCACGTGGCGAAACTTCCGTCGAGGCGCAAGATCACGCCGTATATCGCAAGACTGCAAAGGACAGAGGAGAGGTACGTGCATTCTTGCTCCATTGTTGTATATGTACCTCATCGGTGCTAATGGGACTCTAGACGTTCATTAATTCTTATGACTTGGGGTACGTGAATGACTTGACATTAGATTTCGTGTCCACGACTTAAGATTCAACAGAGTACGCAAGAATCTCGCTCTTTTTTTCAATATAGGGCCGAATGGATAGTACGTCGCGTCTTTTGGATCAATCTTGGTTCGACAACCTGAATCACGACTTCGCAGCCCATTATATACGCTTTTCCTTCCGTTTAGAATTATGCCCTACACGGATGGACATTCATGGGCAAGACGCCGAGGTCTTGAGCGACACCTCGGTGTGCGGGAAGGGGAAGAACTGACAGATGGTGACGATGAAGAGACATAGTACAGCATCAGGTGAGTAGATATTCCTCCGCCAATGTATCTTTAGGATGAGGAATGCCGGGGCCATATGACTCTTTGGAAATACCCCATCAGAGGGGATTTCGGGAAGTAGATTGAGTAAAACGTCCGGTTTTGTTCGCGTGTTTGAAACGCGCGTTCGTTCTCTGACTTTGAGTCTGGGTCAATTTCTGATGGCATATTTCTGACCTGAACTCTGCAGATTCCTTTGGATTCATTGGGAATACATGCTAGTACATGATGTGTATGAGCTCGACAGGACATGTGGGATCATCGCAACTCCTCCTCAATACTTGCGCTAGTAGGGTGAAACTCGCACAAGTATGAAACGGGAGATGGCAACATCCGACCAGTGCGAGCACAGAGTCTAATTTCGGGAGCGTCGCTATGCACGTAACTGGTGAAGCGACGGCGTCTGATAAGAAAGCTTCCATTTGAGAAGTGAGAGAAGCGACGGAGCGGCCTCGAGTGACGTCAGGAACCAAAACATCCGACAGATGGGCCGCTTGAACTTTTGAGTAGACTCATCGGTGCACACGTATGGCGGTTCCGCATTGACGCCAAGGAACGGGCAGTGTGACAGCGCTGTGGACTTATTATTATTGTCGGAACGGATCTTGTGTTGCAAGAAACATGGGAACGACGTGAGCGGTCGATTAGCGGCGTTTTCGACTCACGGGGGACTTTGCGAGAAGTAAGACGAATAGAGAAGCGGTGGGGCTTGGACGTTTGACAGGATGAAGGTGGGAAAGAAGTGGGGATATAAAGGCGCGATTATCGTCGGTCTTGCACAAAGTCTCCCCGACATTTCTTGAGCTTGATCTGCCAACGCATCTGACCATCAGTTTCAGTGCCAGTGCCAGTCGTGAGCCGTCTCCCCGTCCCATTTTCCACGATCGTTGTTGACGACGCGTAATTCGGTTGGGGATAAAAGCCAAACATAAATTCGTACTCTTTCATTACCTTCTGTCAAACATTAGCTCCCGCTCTACAACAACGCTCGCTTCCCTCACTCTCCACTATGGCTCCAACTCTCAACCACCCGCCCGGCCTCAACTTCATCGAGGACACCGAACATCATCGTGCCGTCCACGTTGATGCTGCCACCTACTATGGTGGCACAGAGTCTTTCTCCCGCTCACGAACATACAGCCAGGTACGCCTTTGTCTGTCCTCTGTCTCCTTGTCTCACGTTTCCTGCAGTCACAAATCCATGGTTACAACCCAAAGCGGGCACCTACCTTTGAGGAGGACACCCACACGCGCGCCCGCAGAATGTCGCATGACGAGAAAAGCGTCACTGGCCCTCGCCGTTTCCTCATCGACGTCGAAGAGACCATTCGGGTCGTCCTCGAACAGGAAGACACCGACGGTGATTTCCAGATCAGCGTCACGGATGCCGGCCCCAAGATGATGGCACTCGGAACCGCCACCAGCAATGGCTTCAAGACGTTCGACATCCGGGTATGGCTTTCTGAATCACGACGCGTTTGATGTGTTGATGTGTATATTTCAGGGAACCTACATGTTGTCGAACCTACTTCAAGAGCTTGCGCTGGCACGGGACCACAATCGAAAGCGGATCGTCCTTGACGAAGCGCGCTTGACCGAAAACCCGGTCGATCGCCTCTCGCGTATGATCAAAAACTCGTTCTGGCATTCACTCACCCGTCGCATTGACGGTGAAGGTCTTGAGATCATCACAGCGGACCCAAAGAACCGTACAGGTCGTGTACAACCACGGATCTACGTCCCGCACGGCGAACCAGCCATGGCAGAGTATTACCGAAAGGTGGCACGCGAGAAGCCGCACATGAACCTTGACGTCATGGTTCTTCCACCAAAACCTGATGACCCCCATTTCGTAAAGAGCCTCAACTCCAAGCCCGGCCTTCTCGCTTTAGCTATGAATGAAGTCGATGATGGCAAAGGTGGCCGTACTCTAAAGGGGATCCCGTTCATTGTGCCCGGTGCTCGCTTCAACGAGGTTTGTCCTGTCGAGTCATCATTTCCTTTTCTAATCTTCTTTGACATCTCAGCTCTATAACTGGGATTCGTACTTCATTACCCTCGGACTCCTTGTCGATGGCCAGGTCACAATGGCAAAGGGCATGGTGGACCACTTCATCTTTGAGATCAAGCATTACGGCAAGATTTTGAACGGATCTCGGAGCTACTACCTGTGCCGGACACAGCCTCCTTTCCTAACCGATATGGCCTTGCAAATCTATAACCAGCTGGACCGTTCTGATATGAAGGCCAATCGTCAGTGGCTCAAACGCGCGATACAGGCAGCAATCAAGGAATATCACACTATTTGGGTCGCTGAACCCCGGATTGACCCCAAGACCGGTCTCTCTCGTTATCGTCCCGACGGTTTGGGGATTCCCCCTGAAACCGAAGCTACCCACTTTACCCATATTCTCGAGCCGTATGCTGCGAAGCACGGCATTTCGGTCTTGGAGTTCAGTGAAAAGTACAACGACGGTGTACTTAAAGAACCTGCACTTGATGAATACTTCCTCCATGACCGCTCGGTTCGGGAGTCTGGACATGATACAACCTACCGATTCGAGAAACGCTGCGCCAACCTCGGCACTATCGATCTTCAAGCGCTCCTGTACAAGTACGAAGTCGATATCGGGACTGCGATTCGGGAGGTGTTCGACGACGAGTTGGAACTCGATGAGGACTTCCCTCTGGCACCGTTTCCACCATCGGTTGGGGCGTACGCGAACCCTTACCGCGAACGCTCGATGTCGAGACCTCAAAATAGCGAGGAGTGGTTCGAGCGGGCCGACTTTAGGAGAGATATGATCGACAAATATCTTTGGAACGAGAGAAAGAACCTCTACTTTGACTATGATACTGTTCAGGAGAAACAGAGCTTGTACGAAAGTGTCACAAGCTTTTGGGCTCTTTGGGCAGGATGCGCAAGCGAGGAACAGTGCTGGCAGCTGGTGTACGTTTTCCAGGGTTACGCGATGTGTTTTCATGCTGAATTTAACTTAGTTCGCAATCGCTGAAGAAGTTTGAAGTTCTCGGTGGGCTCGTGTCTGGTACAGAGGAGTCTCGTGGGCATATTTCCCTGGACAGGCCAAATCGGCAGTGGGATTATCCGTACGTAGATGAATTTGTCTTGAGCTGCACCATACTCACCCTCAGTCTCTCAGATATGCTTGGTCGGTTATCTGGAAACGATGTGCTTGTCGCTGAGTGCTAACCTAATTGATTCTAGGCCACCTCACCAGATCATGACATGGGTTGGTCTTGAGCGTTATGGTTATCTAGAGGAAGCCCAGCGCCTTGCGTATCGATTCCTCTACATGTACGTCCCTCGTCATACCCGTTTCGACAGATGAAACGACTTGTTCTCGATCAGGATGACTACGGCTTTCGTCGACTTTAATGGCGTCGTGCCAGAGAAGGTGGGTTGCCTCTGTTTCAGTACCCAAGCAGAGATTCTAATGTCTACTTTGCGCGCAGTTTGACGCTGTCAGGTTGTCCCATCTGGTGGACGCCGAGTATGGGAATCAGGGGATAGACTTTAAGCTGGTCCCTCGTGAGGGCTTTGGGTGGATGAACGGTGAGTAAAACAATGGTTCATCCTGAACTCGACACGCTGACAACATGTATAGCCGCCTACCAAGTTGGGTTATCCTTCCTGACGACACACATGCGGCGGGCTGTTGCAGCCTGCACAAGTCCCGAGGTATTCTTTGGCAGAGCCGCGAATGCCGATGTTGCAGCTGTCCAGGCCACCGCTGCTGTCGCTGACCCTCTCGACCTTGCCATGGAAAGCCTCAACCTCACCGCATAGATTTCGAGTGCACAGACGTGCACCCGCTACGCATAGAATACCTTAATACCTGATTACGATAGTGACAGCACTTGGTGTTGAGCTGCTAATCCCGGTTGTCCATATGGATTGGATCTCTTACATTCCCTTTGGTTTGCATCCACCTTACTTGTGTACCACATGTCAATGGTCCCTATTGGTTAATGCGATGACTCATCCTGGCCTCTGCCATCGTCGATGTTCCGGACGACGCTGACGGCTCTCTTCCCTCTTTTCGGATTCCTCGCCAGACTATACCCACAAGAACAACCACACTCTTTCAAGTGTGAACCCACCCGCCTGCAGTTTGAGCTGAGACACCACCATGCCGTGTCCCACGACGCTCACATCCTCTTCACTGACGCACCGACGACTGCGCTCACACAAGGACACGAACCACACACAATAACGACCCGACGACTCTCCGCCTTCCGCCCGCCTTCGTTTGGGGCGCACGAGGCTGCCCGCATACGGTCGATCCGACACGCCCAAAGCACGGATCTCCCATGGTACGAAACCGAGATCGTCGGACCCGACGTCGAGCACCGCGAAACGCTCCTCGAGCTCGCCAAGATGACCAACAACGCCTACGTCACACCGGACGACGCGGCATGGTACACATTGGGGGACGACTGGAACAACGTGCGTATGCACGTGGCGTGTGTTGCGTTGAACTCATCCTGAATCGTGCTGGTGTGCGTAGCCCTACCCGTTTGGATGGGAACCCGACGCGGATGGGATGCGCGGCTACGTCTTTGCGACGCCCGACAATGCGACGGTCGTGCTCTCCATCAAGGGTACCTCGACGGCGATATGGGGCAGTGGCGGTCCGACGGGCAAAAAAGACAAGTTGAACGATAACCTGCTGTTTAGCTGCTGTTGCGCCCGGATCGACTGGACGTGGACGACGGTGTGTGGGTGTTATCGGGGCGGGTGGAATTGCGATCAGACGTGTTTGGGGCAGGCGTTGGCAAAGGAGAACTTGTTTTATCCTATTGGTGCGGTGTGTGTGTTTTTGCTTTTGGGTTGGCCTGATGATTCAACGATGGTTTTTTTGCATAGAATTTATACAATAATTTAACGTATATGTATCCTACGGCCAACATATGGATCATTGGACATTCGCTAGGTTGGTGAGGTTGTGGATGGTGATGTGGATTACTGACACGGGCGTAGGTGCTGCCCTCGCGTCGTTGCTGGGCGTGACGTTTGGAGTGCCGGCGGTGGCATTTGAGTCGCCGGGTGATAGGCTTGCAGCAAAGAGGTTACATTTACCCCTGCCGGTAAGGGGCTCGTTGGTCGACGTGCGAAGGTGCTCCTAACCAACGTGTTTCTTCCAGCCGTCGACGCATCACGTCACGCATGTGTATCATACGGCGGACCCCATTGCGATGGGGACGTGCAATGGCATCCTTTCCTCGTGTGCACTGGGAGGGTATGCTATGGAGACCAAGTAGGTGTCCCTTTCCTCCCTGTCATTCGTGTCACACGACCAAGTTCTCGATCATGTAGGTGTCGCCTCGGCAGGTCGATCGTGTACGACACGGTGTCTAATCTCTCTTGGGCGGTCGATATCCGCACACACGGCATCGTGAGCGTGATTAACAATATCCTGAGTAAACCGTGGCAAGCGAGTTCGGAAGCAGGGCGAGAAGTGCCGTCGGCAAAGGCAGACGTGGATTGTGTGGTGCGTTTTCCATTTCCATTTTTTTTCCCACTCGTCGGACATTGCTGATATGGCGTGTTGTAGGAGTGCTTCAGTTGGGAATTTGGAGACTTTCCGACGGGTTGACAGAGGGTTGACGTATGTAGCGTAGATATGTCAAAGTGATCAACTCTTTTGAGACGCCACGATGATCGTGTCCATCAGTGTCACACCACCCAATGCGTTTTCGCCAAAGCTTCCCCCGTCCGTTGCAAAACTGGGACACGACGAGCTCTTCTTGATTGAATTGCAAGGCACGCTCGACGTCCAGGGATGCGAATCGACAGGCAAGGACGGACAGCTGATTGGGACGTTGAACACAGCCGACATGGTCCGTACGGTGATTTCACGTCACGCCTCCCACTGATGGGTTCGCTTTACAAGAATAAGCCTATGCTCGTGATCGGACATCATCTACTCGAAGGCAAGGTGGTCACTCTTCCAAAGCCGCTTGGTGTGCTCCACAAGCAAGTTCGGAACACCTTGGATGATTCAGGCGAGAAAGAGAAGGTCTGGTGGGACGTGACGGCTGTGGTGAAGAAAAAGATTGTGTTCTCGAAGCGACCCATGCCCATCACCAAACCGGCCAGCACGGCTTCCCGTAGGTGATGTAGGTGACAGAGTGCGGTAGCGTTGGAAACACGCTGCAGGTTGTGACTCGGATTCAAACCCCTTGACCCACTTGACACGCAGCGATTCGCTCCCCTACTAATAGTACTGTCCGAGTCGCAGACATGGGAGAATCGTGGGTGGCAAGGAACTCTGTAGAGAAGATTTGGCAGTGCTCGTAATTTAGAGGTCCGCGCGTTTGCAAGTCGAGGACAGCTCATGTCAAGCGAAACGTTTTCTCAACGTTGCAATCCGGCGTGATTATTTATTCCACCCTTCAAGTTGCCATGCCGTAGGGCACCCACTCGCATCTGGTTAAAACCCGCTTTCGATAGAGCCAAGTGCTCCCCCAACCAACCCCCATGTTCAAGGAGACCAGCGTACCGCTCTACGCAGCCAGGCTAGAACAGTATGGCGACGTAAAGGACATTCCTCCAGTAAGTGATACACCCCAGATCACCTCGCCCCAGTCGCTCATCTGCCTCCGGCCCTAGTCATCGATCATCCGTCTCTTGGGCACCAACAGTTCGCCTCCAGATGACCAGCGAGACCATGTCCGCAGTCTCCTCGCAGAGCCCAAGGCAGAGCTAGATGCAGTAGAGGAGGACATCACCCGCCTGCAGGCCCGTCTCGCCGACATCCAGCGTCGCAAGCGCGAACTGACCTCGTACGTCGAGGACCTCGGTGCGCTCCTTTCCCCGATCAAACGGATGCCCCCAGAGATCATGGCACGCGTCTTTGACTTTTGTGGCGACGTCCACGTTCGCGGACCTCACTGCGAGCCCAGTCGCCGCGCACCCCTCCTCCTGGGCAGCATCTGTCGCAGCTGGCGGACCCTGTCCCTCGCCTTGCCCAGGCTATGGACAGCCCTCTACCTCGACCTCCCCACCTCCGGCACCCTCGACAAACAAGAAGAGATCCTCTTTGCTTGGATCCATCGCTCGCGCCCATTCCCCATCTCATTATGGCTATGGAACGACTTTCTGACCGACGACGTCCCCTCCCCATTTCTCCGCCGACTCAGCCGCATCATCGCGGACAATGCAGATCGCTGGCGCGCCATCTTTGTCCATTTCCCCGCAGCCACGCGGGACTGGGACTGCTTCAACGCCCTTGTGCGCTGTCAGATGCCAGCCCTCGAAGAGCTCGAGATCTCGCCACAGTGTACACCCTGGGCCCCGTTCCGTCCCGAGTTTATGCCCCATTTGAAGGAGCTGCAGATACCCGCTGGGGCGATGCCGGATAGCCACAGGACGTTGCCGTGGACGCAGCTCACGCAGCTGACACTCCGCGGCGGATACCGACCAGCCGACATCGAAGAACTCCTCGACATCCTCACCTGCGCCCCACACCTCTCCCACCTCCACGTCGAGATCACACAATACAAGTGTGAGACCAAGTGGGACGGCACTCGCGACCGCATCTCGATGCCCTGCCTCACCACCCTCGTCCTCGTCACCATCAACAACCACGAGGAGTGCATCACCCACTTCATGGACGCCCTCACCACCCCCACCCTGCGCGACTTTCAGCTGCTCACGCGCGTCTGGGACACGAGCAACATGACCACGAGCTGGTCCCACGACAGCTTTTTGGCGCTCCTCGCACGCTCAAAGTGTTCCCTCAACCACTTTACACTCACCGCCGTCGACATCACGAGCGCGGAGCTGCGTCAGGTCATGGAGCAGTGTCCGTCGTTGGTCTTGTTGAAGCTCAACGGGATGGACGTGCCGTCCCTCATCGCGCCGCTGCTCAAGGACATGATCTGCGCGTCGGATCACGATCGGAATTTACCCCTTGCGCCTTGGCTGAAAGCCATCTCGCTTAGCTGCGAGTCGATGGACGCGCTGGATTATCGAGTTGATGATACCGGGCTCACGTTTGAGCAAGCGTTTGCACGGCTCGTCGCGTCTCGGACGACGGGACGGGAACCGAACAGCAAGGTTCTCAAACTGAAATGGATTCACTGGACGATTTGGTGGGGTTGGTGCAGATACCAGCCTCCAGTTCAGGCACACCCTCATCCTGACCTGGAGAGACGCCTTTTGAGACTGTGCGCGGAAGAGGTGGACGTGGGGGTGTCTTCCGTTACGTACAACAAGTACAAGCGCGTTTCCTAGACTCGTAAAGAAATCTCTGGCCGGCCCAGGGAAGAGTTACTGATTTTGGCCACAAAATATTTTTTGGGAATGTAATGATACATGTCCTTAACACGTGGAACTAATGCATATAGTAGTACATCATAACGTACAGAGCGAGCGCGTAATCAAGCGCGTACACGATGCAAGAAAAGAAATCATGAAAAAGGTAATGCGAAACACGAGACACTCATTGATAGGTAAAATGAATAAGGTGCGCACTAGGATATCTCGGCCAAAAGGGTTACTCTGCGACATGCAGGTGATATCGACGCCACTGCACGTGTCATCGTCGTTCAGACGCAGAGCAGGACGAAATCAAGATGCAACAAGTCCAGAACCATGTGATATGGGTGCTGCAAGCGGATGATGCGAAACTGAAACAGGAATTAAGTTAGTTGAACCCGTCAAAGTGCCCCTTGAGAATCCTCTCTCCCATGGGAGAAGGGGCACGGCGAGGACGAGCGTTCTCAGTGACGGTGGCTGAGCGTCTGGGTTTGCGGTTGGGTTGCACAGCGTTCATGGTTGGTGGGTTCAATCCAGCGGACTTGGGAGGGGACCGAGGGATGCCAGACTGGGGTATATCACCAACCGTGTGAGCCTATGAAACATCAGACGAGTTTCGCAAGGGTGCAGTAAACGCACCTTGCCCAGATGCCCTCCTAGGGAGAGGCGCCTGAGGACATTGACGCCTCTTTCGTGATGCGGCTCCAGCGCTGTGGGTTGAGGTTGGAATCGACCGGCCGTGCTCGCCTGACGAGCGTGGTGGGCGGATTGCATATATTCTTCAGCTGGTTCATCTGTTGCACAAGAGTGTCAGATAAAAGAGACGAGAAGCCACGCCGGGACACACCTTCAACAACGGGGGGAGGGACAAACCCACGGAAGGGAAAGGTTGCGGCGGGTTTCGTGGGGGAGGCCTGGGACAAGAAGTGGAAGATGGGGGAGCTGGACGACGCAGGAAAGCGTGTGTTTTGGAAATTGTTTGGGGTGACGAGGGGCGGGGACGAGGTGGGTGAGTTTGTAGAGTCGGAAGAGAACGACATGGAACGATGGCGGAGATGTTGGGTAGAGATTGGGATTGGCTTTGAGTGCTGGACGCCGTCGTGGACGGTCTGGGTTGTGGTCGAGTCGTTGTTCATTGCGAGGCGTGTTCAGGGGGGGAAAGAAAGAGCAGGAGAATGTACATTCTTCGATCAGCTCGTAATCTTTTATAAAACCCCGACAGGGCAATTCCCGGTTTGTCACTGCTAGCACGTGTTGAATTTCATCATCCCCGCGGCGCCGCTCAAAAAACCTGGTACGCGCCATTCCCCGGATTGTCGTCGTCATTTAACCCCAGTGGCGGTGTAGAAATGCTCCACGCACCACCATTCCGCGCCATTTTGTAGCTGCACAAGGGCCAGGAATGCAGCCAGCTGCGGATCCTTATCTCGCACAGATTTCACCATGGGCGCAGAGACATCGCCTATAACGGGTTTTCCATCAGACAGTCACGTTCCAGGAAGGTTATCTGGGTGTTCCTAGATCCGCGATCCACACCGTCATTACATGCAAACCCCGCGAGATATGCGCACAAGACAATTCGGTGGCTTTGCCACTCTCCGTGCCCCACCTCCTGCCACTTCCTGGGCATCGAATCATGTATCAACACACAACCATTCTGCTTCTGATTCAGAACTACATGGTAGATTTCTGGAGGCTGGTCGGGACTAGCTCCTGTCAGTGACTGTGGGCTTGCTCTGTGATAAGGTTTCCCTTATCGACTCGTTGTGATATGTCCGCTATCCTCCCACCACGCTACACTAAAACCGGCGTAAACTGGTGGCGTTTTACTCAGACTGTCTTGTGACCCTGCGAGGGCGTACAGTGACTGCTATATGGGAACCTCCGCTCGCAACCGCGCTGAAAATTCAAATTCCTCAATCGTGATCGTGTACACGCACCAGTTATTGTCTCTGATAAATCCACCGACCTCGTAACAATCAATGCTGCTGAGCCGTTGCGCGCACTCGTCCAAGGCAAGATCTCCCTTCACGGTCCGACGCCCTTCCGCTTCCGATTTCTGAAACAAACACAAATGCAAGAGCGACATTATCCACAACATTCACAAGCCATTGATATCCGAGGATCAAGCTCTCCAAGTGATGATCATGGTACCCAGCCAACGACACGAGCGGACCCGAGCCGAGATTGCCATGATGCAACGACACCGCCGGGCGCTACATCCATGCTCGCATTTCTTGCATCACGACGGCGTACCACTCCCATGCCATTGATCGTCATGATGTCGATGTTGGCTCTGTCATCAGCAAATTTAATATTGACAGCACACATGCCTAGATGAACGCCAATCGATCCCACGCGTTTGTTGCCAACATTTGCGGTGGTTTCTTGACAGTGTCTATCATGTATATCGATCAGCCACGATCAAGCGCACGAGTGTCTCTGATGGGTCGAATGGGCCTACCGTTGGTGCAAACACGGGGCCCCGCAGTGGCCCCGCCGCACATGTTGCAAAATTGGATCCATCTCCACCTGTCAAAGTCAGGGAACCTATTCCTTGGGTATTTCCAAAGCGTTCAAAAAATAACTCTTCCGTGGGAGCCGTTCGGATCCTCTGACTCGACTGCGTCAGCACATCCTGCACCTCACGTGTGAGTCATGTGCAAGCACCACGTATGCACGTTTGCAACCGAGTCCGCAATCAGATCTTGCACACATTTTCCCATGGGTCAAACGTTCCTGAAAATCACATTATATCCGTAAGTACAAATCCATAGTCATGTGTTTCGTAGCTCGCAGGTCATCCAAGCCCCGTGAAACGAGGTCACGCATGCTTACTCTCCGCAACGCGCAACGTCGTTTCAATCATCGCGTCCCTTCCTTGTTTCGCCAACGCCGAGTGTGCCCAAATTCGCTGCATCAGGGGCATGGCCGCTCGAATCATGTTCACTACTCCCATGACCACCTTCTTGGGTGCGTCGCCGCGCAACAGGGGGTCGATGGTACAGTTCAGATACCCTATCGTGCATTCAATCCCAATGTCAAGGCGATGACGGGACAACGTGGACGTACAGCAATGTTTTTCGTCGTCCGGCGGGAGCATCCGGGCTGCCTCGGTATACTCTCCAACAGCCAAGGTATAATGCAAGTGTTTCTCCCTCGGGTCATCACAGGATCGTGCCTTTTGGACAAGGCAATATCCAATCGTGCTATGCGATTGTAGATGGAATATCAAGATGCGCATTGGTATTCCAAGAAAAGGGAACATACGCATGCGCCTCTGCAACCGGATAAATATGAAAGGACGAAACGAATCCGGGGTCGACAGGTTCAGTATAAGTGGGTTGACCGGCGTTTTGCATTTCGTCGATGAGTTCACGCGCCGCTGCGAGGAGGGTATCCAGGAGAGCTGTCTTGTCGGGTCCAGTCGCCTTCTCGTGAGCCTAACAGCCCATGAGCCGTGCTCGCCACCAGGTTTTCGCGGGGTGACGTACCGCCATCAGAGTCTCCAGATATATCGACTTTACTCCTCTAACGAACGTATTCTCGAAAATCGCGCCTCTGTCATCTTTTGACACGTCTCGCCAAATTTGGCGGCCCCAGTGAAGTAGTTCGAGAGTCTCCTTCAACCTCTCGACCGCAACCTGTGGTACTTGTCTGAGTTCGGAATCGAAAATAGCACGCATGATCCATCCGCTGACAATAGAAATTCAGTAAGAGGGTTGTGCAAGTGACGGGTGAACGAACCGAACCACGACGGAAAGCGCTGGACGAACGTCGTGCCATCCTTCTTTCTTCAGACGTTGCAGCGCCGCCTTCTGAATGCCTTCCAGACTTTCAGAGGTCCACGCTCTGCGTTTCTCAGCCTCAAAACATACTGTACGACATCGCCAATGATGAATGCACGCTGAACAACAAACAGAACCCGCCAACCTTGATCATTATACTTGTCAAGCCAATCCTGGCAGTCAATGCGGAACACGCGCAGGTCTCGCATAACTCCATTCGTGATGCAAGTGAGGCCCTGTCACGTGTGCACGTTTCAACATAGTTCCTTGATCCGTACATTGAAAAAAGACTGACCTCGGTGTGTCCGATGATTGCATACCCTTGAGGGCCACCCTTCATAGGCACCTTCTTCAAAATATTCATATACCCAACACCTTCCGTGAAGTCCTACCATACAAACATTCAGTACAACGTCAAATACCCAGGTCGGACGGGTCGACGGACTTGGTTTGCAAAATGTATCACGTATGCCTAGCGTGCAGAATCTCAATCAGACCGGCATGCACGGAAATGAGAATACGTCTCGTTCTCACACTACTATTGTACCCGGCAGGGCCCGAGGCTTGCACTTCGGGGAGCATTTCCGCCGCCAGTTGCCACGGTGGCTTCTCCGTGTTGGGATTGGTCACGATCCCCGGGAAGGGCCTCTTTGGTCGCTGCTTCGAGGCGTTCCGTGGCCTTTTGCAAGGACGTGGTGTATTGTTCCTTTTGCTTGAGCTCCGCTGGACTGAGGTCTACCTTGGGAAGGGCATCGAGGGCCTTTTGCCATGCCACGACGGCGCTCGTAAATTCCAGACCAGCCTGGGACAACGTGAGCGCCACGCCTGTCTAACGGGAGGACACACGCACGTCGTGAGCAGACGCGAGGCGGGACCACCCCTTGGCATACGTCGGATCAAGGTCCGTAGCCTAAAGTTGCATGTAACCCGCTCAGCATCACGACACGACGAAAAAAGACAGTCGACCACGTGTACCTGTTTAGCATCCCGCAACGCATCCAAGAACCTGCATGAAATTGAAACGCGCGTTCTCAGTCTGACGCACGCGTCCGAGACGGCCGAACGAAGCCCCGGACTCACTTGCCCATCCCAAGACGACACGCAGATCGATTGGCATACAAGACGGCGTTCTGGCCATCGATCGCGATCGCCTCGGAGTACTTTTCGTGGGCGCGTGCATAGTGCTTTTTGACGAACAAGGCATTGCCCTCTTCTTTGAGCTGTACCGCGGTTGATGGCGCCATCCTTGTCTTTTTGGGAGACTGGGACTGTTCTGGGGAATGGAAGGGGACGATGTGGTCCAGCCTGGTCTATAGGGCTCGCCTGACGGCACGTTGCCGTCAGTATTACAAGCCTTGCCGGTTTTTTGACTCATTTGGCGACTCGCTGCTCGAGGGCGCAGCCCCTCCCGAGCCAGGTGAGATAACACGTTAGTCATTGCGATCAATGCTTGCAAGTCGTGGTCCTATAATGTAAGGCGGACATGAAGCATTTGCCATGATTAGAATTGAACGTTGATATATTCGACTAGAGCTAGCAAGTGAAGGTGGGGGGAGCAGAGAAACCGCCATCTGGCGCGTGGCACTACGGAAATGAATGTATGAATGAGCGTGTGATCCAGATAATACGTCCCAGGGCAATTCGTATCGAAATTCAATGAATAAAGATATGAAAGGGATTGAAAGTGGAGGAGAGGTCGTTGCGATGATGGTATACATTGGCATGAAATGCACGTGACAGAGAAAAAAAAAGGAAGGCAAAGGAAGTCGTGAACGAGATAGACCGATGCGCGATCAATCTAAAAAGGCGAGTTCACTCAATCTGCGACTCTCGGCATCCTGAATGTCCCTTGTCTCCCTGATAATGCTTCCTATACTGTGCATGGTCGGGTCAATCGCCGACCTCGGTGCCTGAGCTATTAACGAGAGATCTGCGCTGGAAAGCGTACTTGAGCTTGGCACTCTGAGGCTTCCCGCCACCGAACGACGGAGATTGGAGAGAGAACGAGTCCCCAACCGAGATATCGAGGACACGACAACCTTGCGTCCTCGATCGCCTGAATCACTTGTACGCCTACGAGAGGCAGGCAAACGAAAGTTTTCTTTTTCGAGGACCGCAGGGTAGCTTGATTGCGACTGCGAGTCCAGTGTCGACCCTGGACAATGCGACGAAAAAGAACACGAAATCGGGCTCTCCACGAATATAGGGGAAGGCGGAGAGTCGACCGGACCAGATATGATGACTGCAAGTTTGACTGGCGATAGCGGGAGAGGTGGTGTGACTGGTGCCTGCTCCCAGGGTTCCTCGTGTAGGACCTCGAGGTGTGAAGAGTTTGACAATGCATGTACAGAACTGCAGAATGAAGGTCTGCCCGCCGGAGGAAGATCCGTCTTCCCCTCGCACGATCGGCGCAACGAATTCGCATCCCGAGCGGAAGACGAAGACGTTCTAGTTCTCTGCAAGCTCGGGGGAGCTGGAGGTCCGCACTCCGAGTCGCTACTTTCGGATGTTCGGTTGGTAGCCAACCAACTTGCCTTGAGCCGTTCCGCTTCCGTTGATCCGTCGAAAGTCAAACCGACCGGTGACGGGACGCAAGCAAGACGTTTATCTGCCTCCCGTTCCTGTTCGCTCAGATCTTTGCGAGGAGGGAGAAGTCCGCGTTCTCGGAGAGCAGCCTCTCGATGGTGTTTAGAGACGAAGCCGTTGGGGAGTGTTGGAGAGACTGCGATCGTGGCTCTGGGAGAACGGGGTCCTTGGGTTGGACCCATGTCACTGGGTAATGTCCGCGTCGACGGCCGAGATCGCAAACTCTGAGCACCGGATCTCGAGGGAATGGAAATATTGAGTTTCGAGGTCATACGACGGATCAACGTCGGTTTCGCGGTGGGTTGAAGAGCGTCGACGGAGACGGTGGGATTAGTTACACTGTGTGAGACGATGAGAACTGATATCACAAGGTTGATAATATAATATCCGAAGAGAAAATGTTGGAAACGTGGAGCGGCGTGAGGAAATGAACGCGGGGCAAACGGATATGTTGGAAAGGAGGCAATTATACGCACTTTGCAACGCCGGACTTGAGAGGTTTCTTAGATGGCCGGTCAAGGTGAGGTTGGTGAGGTGGCTTGGGCAAGGTGAGTGCGATATGTGTACCCTCTGCCAACTTGTCGGACACACTCTTTCCGTCGTTCGGGATGCAGAGGGGAGGTTCTCCTGACTTGTGGCCATGCTTGGGGGCGGGAACATGAATGATACGGGGTCGGTCGCGCTCAGGCGAAGACTCATCACTGTCGTCCTCGCTTGACGAGGGCAGGGTCGAGACCGGATTGGGACGAAGACGGAAGCGACGGAAGGGATCGAAAGGCATGGCTCAGTGGTGGTGGTCAGGGTATTGTGGGGAAGAGAGGGACGGGGGCGCGAACTGGTCGCTAGCCTGGGAAGGAGAAGGTTATAAGGGTAGCGGGAGGTGCCAGCGTGACCAGACTACTACTGTAGCCGAGGGAGAAATAACCGAAAATCAATCAAGAAGGTCCGAGGTTAGTAGTGAGGGTGGGAGGGTCGTAATAAATTACGGGCGAATCCCATGAGGCTGACCTCTAAGAACGCAGTGGACCGAGTTCTTCGTGTTTGCCGCCGTGTACCAGTACAGGTATCGCTCATCTTGGGAGGAGGAAGATGAAATCTCATTGTATCAACGTGAACCCAAATCGGACATGCCTCCCATTTCAAGCTTGGCCCTGGATTCGGAGTGGAGCATGTCTCAGTACATTGGCCATACTCATCCCTCCTGGGATCCTCTGAAACACCGCCCGAGCCCACGCCGTGGCGCTCGTCAAAGCCGATCCGTTTCGGAATACACCATCGTCGTCCTCGAGACCAGTGCTTTCAGAGAAGTGCGCGTCCGGGGACATATCATCAACCCCGACCGGCCGGCGCATCAGGGCCCGTACTTCTCTTTTGTTGGCAACATCCAACGAGTTTGAAAACCCATCTTTATGGAATCACCCTTGTTAATTGAGGAGATGCCAACGACTCCGTGACAATCGTGTGCCAGAATCAGTACAGTCCACGACACGCCAAGTAATCGAGAGCTTGAAGAGGACACCAGCCCTTAATGGTTGTCCAGGCATAGTAGCAGCTAGTCTACGTATGTAGGAACAACGCGTAAGTTAGTAAGGCTTGCCTGAACGTGGGAGCCACTTGAACACCAACTCTGCAGTGCATTTTCATCTTTGACAATCGGGGTGCATTGTCAAGGCACCTTTTCACACAGTGACAGCACAAATGTCGCTGTTCAAGCCATATACCTCGAGAACCGCACCGAAACCTGAACAGCCTGCCGCAGTCACCGAATTTGACATCTTAAAGGCATCACACAAGTAAGCGCCATGTCATTCCACTGAGCACAGTCTGACTTGCCACTGGCAGGTTCCTCCGAGACGACGCAGAAGCAGACGGCAGCACTGGCACGTCCTGGAACGATCAGCTCGCCAAAAAATACTACGACAGCCTTTATCGCGAATTCGCAATCTGCGATCTCAAGCACTACAAGTCCGGTAATGTCCGTCGTGTCGCCATGCTCTGATATGAAACTCGTGGAGCTCGTCTTACGCCCATATCCCCAGTTCGCTCTTCGCTGGCGCACAGAAACGGAGGTCCTCGGCGGAATTGGAGAAACATCCTGCGCAAATACCCGATGTGAACATCATCGTCCACCTTGCACCCCAGATCTCTCGACACTCGAATTGCCTTTTGCTTACGAGGAGCACGGAGAGCAGAAGGAAGCACTTGTCAAAATTGTGCTATGTCCGAGATGTGTGCGGAAGTTGATGTGGAAGAGAAGGCATGACAAACGTGACGGCAGAGAGAAGGACGTCGAGCAAGAGCATGTTCAAACTGAGACGAGCAACGAGCCAGATGCATCGACGGAGAGACGTCGACGCTCGCGATCATAGTTATCTTAGCGATGTACATTTCAAAGTCCGTTCAGCAGTGACGACGGTGAGGACCACCGCCAACCTGTCCTCCACGGCGACGGCCATGCAGCCGGTGGAGCGTCAGGACATTCACAAGTCGTGTCGCACGATCGAGTCTCTCTTGTCTGTTCTCAACGACTACTGCGAGGCAGCGGCTGCTTTTGCAGTGATACAGAAAAAGCTGTCAAAAGCCCTCAGAGATGCTGCAGGTTTGAAAACGAATACCCAGCATGCAGGTGAGTTCATTCTCACCGTCGCATGTGGTCTCCAGCCGAGAACCGTCCCGCTATCAGCAAATGCTCTCGGTGCGAGTTCCATCATCCTCGAGGTCTTGGCAAATGTCGACAGCAAGTTTGCAAAGGTGGCTGAGAAGGAATCCCATAGCATTGCCTCAGAGGTCAAGAAATGGTTCAAGAAACTGGCGGTCAGTTCTCTTCCGCCTATCAAAAACTCGACTAAAGCCTTCTGTAGAAAGAGGAAAAGGCGCACGACGAGCGCATGAACGACTCCAATGCACGTATCAAGCAAGCCGGTAATTATCATCAGTCCCCATTCGGACAGAACTAACCGTTCCGCTTAAAAGGTCAGGCTTATGAAAAGAAGTCCAAGAAAGGGGCCAAGGATGCGGGCGAGGAACATGCTCGTTACATCAATCTGCTCAGCGTCATCGGTCCAGAGATGTCTCAGGAGAAATAGTGAGTCTTTACCACCTAGTCTGAGATCTCGACGTGAGCGATCACCTCCAGCAACCACGCTGTACATGTCACTCAACAAAACACCTTGGTCACGTTCAGCGTAGCTGCAAGTCTCTCTCGTATCGCAGACGCTGAGTGGACTCGTATATGCGAGTGCACGCGCCGCATCTCTCCAACCATCGGATCGCTTGGAGAATGGCGTTCCCTTTGCGAAGGAGCTTGGACAGGACCCCTTCCTAATGACCTACCGGATGTGTCCTCTGAAACTTACCCTACGCAGGCCCCTATCACACCGGGAGTTTCAGAGTGGGGCCAGACTGGCCTTTCCACGCCACTCCGTAGATCGCTCCCCGTCCCCCCTAGCCACAGTCCAGGATCGGTCTCTGCACCCGCAGCAACATCGCTCGATCCCCCTCGTTCACCGTTCAGTGTGGCTAATCAGAATCAGGGCTCGATCAATTCGATCACCACGCTCTCTGCGTTCCCTTTCCCGCCCACCCACTTCCCTGTCCCTCTGGCCATGAACGAGGAAGAACTACAGCGACAACAAACCCAGCTCCAAAGTCTCCATTCTCGTGCCGGCAGTCCTAACCCCCCTCAGTCAAACGGTGCCCTAGCACCACCTGCTCCCATCTTGTCTGATTCTCCCAAACAAATTGCAGCCGCCGACTTGCCGGAATCGCTTGCTCAGGATGCCTCCAGGTCTTTAAACTCGTCGCAGGTGTCTCAGACTCCGTCATCGTCCCATCAATCCCCTCCAGTCGCACGTACCCCGGAAGCGCCACCTAGACCGGAACCTCTAACGCCTCATGATAAGGATGCCATCAAGCCGATAACGTCAGGAGGGGAGAAGCCAAGACGACCCTCATTGATCGCTCGCGTGCCCCCGCCCTCTGATAAACCTTTCAGACCAGTATCTCCATTTAAGAGGGCGGAACATTCTTCAGCCGAAAAGGAATTTGGGGTCCACTCGGACAGCAGCAAAAGCGCATTCAAAAGCCACAGCGTGGATGCTGCAAAGAAGAATCTCGAACGTGCAGATTCCACGCACAGCGCGGGAACAAATGTTGCAGCCTTGCGCAGTAAATACACCCGAACGGTTGGTTGTTCTTCTATTCTTCCGCTCTCTCTATTTACATTCTCCTTCTTCAAGGTTGAAATCCCGTCACAGGGGCCGAGAGACATCCCTCGCTTACCATTGAGTGTTTCAGAGATTGCTTCTCGATATCAACCAGTGGACGAACCCCTGTCTCCACGGCGGACCGCATCCCCTATCGTGGATCGTTTTCCACCAGATACCCCACGCGATTTGCCTACCGATGAGAACGAGATACGAAGACGTAAGCAACGCATTGAAGAGTTGGCCGAACTCGAGCTCAAGGAGAAAGAGTACGAGCTCCGGCAACGAGAACGCGAACTCAACCAACGTACCCGCGACTTTGAACGCGATCGCCTTCACTTCCTTCATTCCCGTCCTGAATCGGGCAACACCAGCGACGGTCCCAAAGGGCCGAGAGACAGTCCTTTCCAACACAAGCGCGGTTCTCAGAGCGTCACCCATATCAATCTCTCTTCGACGAGCAGTTCGGGCGTCTCCCCGACCTTGACGCGTCCGAGCACCTCGCATTCGCCCACGCGCTCCCCACTTTTGCCACCGAAAGATCATGCCCCGTTTTGCGGTTGCGACTCGTGTTCGGTGAGCAAGTACAAGGTGATGGAGGCGTCTCCCGCGCCGCGTGACCTTCGTCCACCCGAGCCTCCGATCCTCCTTCGTCCCGAAAAGCCTAAAGGCTGGATCCGTCGGCTGAGCATGCCATCAGTCAATGTGGCGTTCTCTCTCGATGCAAAGAAGAACGCGAGCGCGATCAGTCTGAAAGCAGGGCTACCCCTTCCGGGTGAGAACGGTCGACTGCGGAAACGCAGTTACGAGCAGGGCATTAGCAATCGTACTGTGACAGGGATCGGCCGATGATCGATGAAGAATGGCCACTTGGATATCTATTGGATTCATTATACCTCGCCTCTCCGTTTACGGTTTTCGTCTACTTACTTATGATACCCCACCCATCTAATGGATTACACACGATTTATCACGACCCCTCGATGATGCATTTACGATTCGTTCATATTGAATGGTATTCGCGTGGATAAGTAACATGGGCGCTCGCGCCAACGTCACGGTGATCAGGGTAACCAGCCTGTGGGTATGCATACACAAGAAAGCGATATCTCCGGCACAATTCCTGCTCGATCGCAGTACCCGCATCACCTCTTCACTGTTACTTCTTCTTTTTCTTCTTTCCGCCTGCAGTGGTAGTGTTGGTGTTGGTGTTGTTGTTGTTGTTGTTGTTGCCGCCGCCCTTCTTATTTTTCTTGGTCGTCTGAATCGGACCCCAAGCGTCCTCTTGTTCTTCCTCTCCCGGTGCGTCGGTAGGATTGTCTGTCGCAGATTGATCGACGGCCGAAGGGGGTTCCTCTGAAGCAGTGGGGGCTGCCGTCTCTGGAGCTAGTTCCTCTGACGCTGATGGAGGGGGAACATGAACGGGAGGAGCCTCGGCCTCAACTGCGCCTTCCGCTGGCGGCCATTCGGTGGCGTTCGTAGGCGCTTGAACCTCCTCCGTGGGAGCACCCACCTCCTCCCCACCCGTCAACTCTGACAACGGATCAAGCTCGAACTCGCTCTTCGTACCCCCACCAAAGAATGAGTTGCCCATGCCGCCCCAGGAACTGGTCACGGGCTTCTTCAAGTTAGGCATGCCAAAGCCTAGGCTCGGAGTGCTGCCCGAACTGAAACCAAACGTGGAGAGCTTCTTGGCGGCGGAGGTGACGGTTTCCTTGGTCTCCTTGATACTGGACGTGGCGGTCGCGCCCCACCCGCCGCTGTTAAAGCCCCAAGTGTCAAACGTTTGCCCCCCGTCGCCTTGTGCGGCAGACGCGTCAGCGTCAGAGGTACCCAACGTATCGAACACATTTGAGGTGCCGGTGACGGCTGCCGTCTCGGTGACCTCGTGGCTCTCGAACTCTTTGGTCTCGGACGCCTCGACCGTCTGTTCCATCGTCACTTCGGTCCACTCTGCATTGGCACCGAACTCTCCGGACGGCGCGGGGACGAAGTGGTCGGGTGGATTGGTATCAGCTGGAGTGTGTCCGGCGAGTAGCTCTTCAGTGTTGACAACTTCTTGGGACTCGGTCACCTTGACGTCTAGGGCCAGCGCTTCAGAAACGACGCGCGTTTCCTGAGCTAGTTCCGTGGGTGGGTCTGGGTTCGCGAAGAACGCGCTCGGGGCCTCGCCAAAGGCTGGGGTAATCGGTTCGAGTTCGTGGGGTGTCAGTTTGGATGATTCAGGGCCCATAGATCGCGCTGATAATGGGTAAGGAGACGCAGCGGGGGTGACTGCCTTGGACTGAGATCCCCAGACGGAGGTGAGCGCGTTACTGAGCTGTCCTGGACTCTTGCCGACTGTCGTATCGGCAAGGTCGACCGGTGAGCTCAGTTTGTTCGCGTTCTTGGCTCCTCTGCCCTTGCCCTTGCCCTTTGGCGGGGGAGGGGGAGCGGCAGCTGCAGCCGCCTCTGCGGCCGCAATCCTCTCCCGCTCGGCTTGTTGTTCCCTCTCGGCCTGTTCCCTCTCCCTCTCCCTCTCGGCATTTTCTCTCTCGATCCTCTCATTCTCTGCAAACTCTCTTTCGATCCTGTCCCTTTCAGCCCTTTCAGCCCTTTCAGCCCTTTCATTCTCGGCCCTCTCCCTTTCGGCCCTCTCCCTTTCTCTTTCGATCCTCTCCCGCTCAGCCCGCTCAGCCCTATCAGCTTTCCCGCGCTCGCGCTCGGCTCTCTCCCTCTCGAGCCTCTCTCTTTCAGCCACCACCCGCTCCCTCTCGGCCCTGTCTCTCTCCGCCGCCGCCCGCTCCCTCTCATTCGCTGCATCCCTAGCCCGCCTCTCCTTTTCCGATTCCGTGCGAGACTGGGAAGTGTACGAAGAGAGTTTTGACGCCGCCGAGACTTTTCGGTCACGTTCGACCTGCGTGACAGACGAGGACACGCGCGAAGCAGAGCTGGAGATGGCGCGTTCGCGCTGCTCAAAATCGCGCGTGCGCTCCGTGTAGGTGGCCTGTTGCTGTTGCTGATACTGGTGTTGGTGTTGGACATGTGGTGGCGCTTGCATTTGCGGTTGCATTTGCGGTTGGGGTAAGAGTGATTGCGGCTGTGGTGCGTGCGGTGGAGGAGGTTGCGATTGGGACTGGTGGTAGGACTGAGCTCGGGAGTGGGTGGATTGGGATGAGGAGACGGAACGACTGTGGCTAACCGCGTCGATGAACGTCGCATCGAGTCGTCCCGATCCCAGTGGGGTCTTGGCCCCCGATCCAACAGAGTCCTGAGAGTGGGTGCGAGAAGGAGCGACAGAAGCGGGCCGAGATGGGGCACGCGATACAGAGCGAGAGGGGCCAAAGTCGTCTTCAGAGTAGCTATCAATTTCATCTTCATCAGCACGATGACCGCTTTCGCTGTACACGATGGACGCCGGACCGCTGTGAGAACGTCAGTCTCAATGGAACTCGCCGTGCGGCAACGGAAAACTTACTACTTGGTTCTTCCCTGTGGATGAAACGATCAATCGATGGCGTCATGAAATGTAGTAGGGTAATTACGCACGTTGTCGTTCCATTTAATTCGGGCTTTGAACTCCGTCAAACCGAAATGGATCTCGACACTGAAGACGATGGTCCAATAAGTCTTGCCATTCCTCCCCGATTTTGGTTCTGCGCTTCCGCTCAGCGGTGATAGATCCGCGCGGACGACGCAGAGAGTCCCATAATCCTCTGAGGGCTAAAGTTAGCTGCAGACAGACGACGTCCATCAATAATTTACCATGGTGCCGCAGGATCCACGGAGGGATCATATCACCGCCGCGATAACACCATATCTCCACTTCAAACACGGAGAGAGTGGATAGGTTCGTGAGTTCAGTACAATATTTGCGTGTGAAGACGGTCGATTCCTTCACTTTCACACCCTGCGATGGACAATGAATAGGGGGAGAGGAAGCGGCGGAACGGGAGACCCACTCTTGCGAGAATACAGTCAAACGCGTCCGGGAGAAGTTGAGGCCCTGAGGGGAGCTCGCAAAGTCTCTCCTTTCGTGCCACGTGTTCAGGATCATTAGGATCAAACTCCCGCAGATATTCCACGCCATACAGGAACCTGGAAACCCTTGCCGAGACGTGGTGGTCACAGTAGAAGCCAAGGGCGCCATCAGCTACAGCCTTGGACCTATAATGGGAAGCTATTAAGCACCACGCACATCAATCAGGACGCAAGAACCAATCAGAGAGATTCACGTTTGATTGTCGGGTCGGCTAACGGTAATCTTCATGGGCGCAAGGCGCTCTTGGAGTTGGGCAAATAGCCAAGGGCTAGCAGCGAATCCTCCCACCAGCCATATGGACTGACAAGAATGAAGACGCATGGTTCAATCAGCATATGGATGCACCTACTTTGATCATGCCCTGGGACGCCACAACCTGAGCCTTGATGGATGTTATAGCGGCTTGTATGGACGGCTCAAATAGCTCCGCTACCTCTGCACTAAGTGGCTGTGAGTTGAAAAACGTGCAGTGGACGGGAAGTGACATACCCCGTGAGCTTGAGAGACCCACCGCGTATGCCGACAGGCATATCCTTGTCCAGTGGCGAACCAAAGGGAATCCATTGGATATCATTCTTATCACGGAACAGTCTTTTGGTTGTTTCGTCGAATCGTTTGGTGATGTGATCGATAGAGTCAGTAGATCCGTATCTGGAGGTCTTGAGTTTCTCTGACTTGGGGGTGAGCCTCGTCGAAACTTGTAACGGTTCGACATACCCGCCAGGAACTCTCTTGCTCTTCGACTCACGAAGACGGATCCCGCGAATACACCTGGCAAGCCAAAAATAGTCAATGAAAAGTATTTTTCAGCATGCAATGACTAACAATCTGGTGGCGCGATTTCCTCGATTACAAGTGGGTTCGTGCCCCGGACAGCATAAGAGCTGATATCCAATGTGCCACCGCCTGCGTCAGCCACCAGAAAGCCGCTGGATGGATTCTAGGGCAAAGGGGATGAACGGATAGAAGCATCTTCGGAATGACACGGGGACGCACCGAGAGAACATCTGCGGCAAGTCCGCTTTGGACGCACGCGTGGAGACTTGCTTCGCCTTCTGTGACGAAACGGATCCGCGCGCGTCCATCGTCCGTGTCCGGGATCAGACCGCCGTAGACCGCCGCACGGCGCATCTTGGTTTGCTGTGCGCCCTCCCAACCGTTTGGGTGGCTGAGAACGAACTCGATGGAATGTTCGATGGCTTGCCAGAGGGCTTTGCCGTTTGCATGGGTATCGATGATAAAGCTGCGGGTGCAGCGGAACAAGTAGCGTAGGAAGTCGCCAAACACGTCGACGGGTGTTTTGTGGCGGGGAAGGGGGCTCAGCCGCATTCCGTTCATGTTGAGTTTCATGGCCTTGGGCCTCAGACGCAGCTTGAATCTGTGCGCGAGGTCGAGGACGAGATGGCATAGAGGAGATGTGACGTACAGTTCTGCTTTGATCCAGCATTCGTCTTCAGCTTGCGAGGAGATCGACGCGTTGTCTGCCTCTGCGCCGGCATACATGACGTTTCCCTCTCTATCGTAATAGAGAATGGATGGGATCTTGCTATTCCCTGCAACGTGCTCCTGGCCAGGGAATCTGCCCTGGGCGATGGGGAAATACGCGGGAGAGAAAAAAATGAGAACATACCGAGTGACGCCATAGATTTTTGGTATCTCTCCCGGTTCGAGGATTGCATAGGATACGCCACTGAATGTGGTCCCGACATCGAGCGCGATGACGAGTGAGCGCGTTGGCCCTGTGTAGGGCTTGCGCATGTCAGAGGCAGGCTTCATGATGGAGTATGCCTGAGATCGAGATCACGGACGGAGCTGTACAAATGAAGCAATCCATGCGGCAGCCTCGAGGCATAAGATGGACACGCAAGCCTTGCCTTAAATCTCCAGCCTCGCTAACGACTAGTAATCGTTGTAATCAGTGATAATCTCGGTGTCTGCTTTTATCCGTCCCAGCAGGCCTCTGCCATGCTGCCTGTCGCTAACCTCCATCTCAGAGACCTCTACGAAACCACAGTCGAGTTCTTCGCCCTCCGCAGCCCCGCAAAGTTTCCCTTCCGCTCTGCCAGCAGCGACGACTCCGACTCTGACCACGAACACATACCCCTCACCCCCCGTGACCTCTCCCCCGTGCCAGACCCCGTAGAAAGACTCCAGCAGGAGTGCGCTGACCTGCGTGTCAAGCTGCATGCTGCAAAGCGTACCCACTGTCCCCGTGCATGTTCTTGTCGTTCCCTCGGTGCTTCCGCTGCAGCCTGCACTCTCTACACCATGCGACGCAATCATGACGCCGCGAAATCCGACCTCCACCGCTCTCAGGTCGAACTCGCACGCTTGGAGGAGCGGTACAAGGCGCTCGAGAGGACGCTCAAGGACACCAGAGATGTGCTGAGAGCGCGAGAGGTCGAGGTCGAGACCCTGAGAAAGGAGAGGGATAAACTTGTCGCCGACCGTCACTCCAGGGAGCGTCCGCTATCCACGCTCGATCGACGGCGCAGCCAAGACATCTCGCGCCGTCGATCCAACTCTTCACAGTCGATGCTCTCCCAGCAGATTCGACTCAGCGCAGACTGGTCTGACCATCACGAGGTCGAGACCGCTTCTCATGCCAATGGCAGCCAGCGGCGTGCCACTTGCAGTGACACCCCCATCGACAGCATGTCCACCGTCTCAGAGGAGGAGCGCGCACAATCAAAGAGCATGGAGACTTTTCTCACCAAGACAGACCTCTGGTCAGGTGCGCAAGTCATCCAGGCTGTTCAGGACATCAACTCTGAGATCCTGCAATTTGCCGCCTCCGCCATCGAGCTCTGCACCTTTGTCAAGCAGCGTACCACTCAGCCCAAGATGTCGCAGATCCAAAACGACGTGTCGTCGCGATTAGGCGTCTCTCTCACGCGCACGTTGCTCACGCGCGACCATTCCCAGGATCCGATGTTGGTGCAAATTGCGTTGCAGGGCTGTATCTCGTACTGCATATCTCGGGCCCTTTCATCGTTCTGCATCGGTTACCAATCCAAGGCCAACATTACGCTAACTCAGCTTTACTCCCACATGTTCCAGTCAGGTGAGATGGTTCTTTTCCCATTGCTCCACCCTTGCGAAACTCACGTGCTGGTGTTCCATCTTTAGAGCCACAGCCTACATCATCTCGGTGGAGAGCGTTGGCGCACAAGCATATCCATGAGCTCCACCCCGAGCTGGGTGAATACGCTGTCAACGAAATGACGGAGACGATCTTTCGTTGGTCTTTTGATCTCTTCCTCATCTGCGGGAGCACCAGTCCGCAGTCTAGTCCGTCGTCGCGCGAGGCCTTTCGCACGCGCTTCGGATCCCAAGTCAAGCGTATTTCCAAGTCCGCTTGCAGGATAGCGCAGATCGTCAAAGAGGAGATCATGTCGACGAACTTTGAGGTCATTGGAGCAGACAGCGGCCGAACGTTTGACGCCCAGGAGATGGTGGACGCGTTCGAGGACTATGGGACGCCCAGGGGCGCGGTGCTTTGCACGACCGAGTTGGGCCTTCGGTGCTCGACGCGCAAAGGATTTACTGAACCCTCGACATCGCGGGAAGAGAATATCGAGCGTCGATTGTTACTTCGACCGAAAGTCATCCTGGAGTCGGCGGTGGACATGCTCGACCAACGATAACCGACATGGTTGACGAACGTCGCGATTCGATTGAAAAAGCTACCATTTCTTGATGCTCTAATTTTGTTTCACTATCATTGTACTTCATCACGCCACGCCATCGACACTTTCATCATGCAAACCCTGTCATTTTATTATTTATTGGGCATTGTACACGACTCTCACGTCCTAGTGTATACCCCGCTGACATTGGAATTTTGAACAAACGTGCATCTCTTGCACGCAACTTGAACCAGTCCTCTGATGATTCTGGATTCGCAGGGTGAGACCTTTCGGATCAGAAGCAAGGTGAAGTCGGGCGAAAAATCCCGAAGTCGCCGATCGTGACGGCCTCGAGGCCTCTCAAGGCTCGCACGTGCAAGGCAAGGCGGTGGCGACTGGCAGCTGCGGGGCGGGCTGGACCGTGACTCGGATGCACCATCCTGACGTCGCCCCTGGCACATATCCGACAAGTCCGTAGGTACCAGCCCGATCATCACCGCTCCGTGCCACGCTCATCTCGTTCATCGACGTTGATTCCGAAGGAAGCGGCGGAAGCTCGGGACCCCTCCCTTCAAGTTACAGGACGCTTGTGATACCATGCAGTGAGAGAGACGGATCAATTATTCCTTGTCATTCACGAATCTCTCTTTCATACAGACAACTCTTTGTTTTGGTAGACAAGTATCCAGCACGAGGATATTCGTTCAAGGCTAACAGGGCCTCCATCCCAAAGTGACGGAAAAGCATGGGAACCGATTCCTTGAAGAGACACCACAACTGTGGAAAAGGCCTTTTATTGCAGATGCCGTCTAGGTGTGTCCATCCATGGAAATAATTGTACTCGGCAGGTTCGGCATGATGTGGCTTGCCTACTCGAACTACACTAGCGCAATACAGAGAAAAGGAATTTGGAGGTGTCTGGCATAGGATGTGTCTGGAGCTCGAAAGACAGTGACCCAAGGGAAGTGGGTGAGGTTCTGCAGGAGGACGTGACGCGACCGATGTCCGCCCACCACCTCTAAGATGTGGATCATCCTTGTCAGAGGTAGATTGGTGGTCAACAGAAAAGTGTGTTACACTGTGTAGCCAAACTGCGTGAGATCGACGGTGCCTCGCTCACGGCCGCCGTGCCGGCGCTCAAGTTGGAGTGCGGTCCGAGTCTGAGTCACAAAGGAGATAGGATCTAACACTGGTAGGAGGAGCAGAACGTGGCTGGAAAAGAGTTGTGTAGACTGTGTTTAAGGGCGGGTTCGAAGGAGACTAACTTGTACGAGTCGGACTCCGCAATCAATTGATCAAGCAGCGAGGACACGGCACGGCCGTTACTAAGGGTAAGTTGTTGTACACGAGAACAGTACCTGACGGGGATTTGTTACAACATCAAAGAGCACGTCCGGTGAGGTAGCAAACGAGCATTGCACAGGGGTCCAGGGATAGCTTGTACGTGACGAATGAATGATGGTACATAGTAAGTAGTATGAACAAGGAAAGCGAAAGACAGAGAAGAACACCACGACAGCAAAGAATCAAGGAATCGGCGGAGGAGCCTGAGCAAAAGACGACAAATTCAAGACGATTGAAATCAAAATCAACGATGCAAAGAAGCGAAGAAGGATCGTACTCCATACAATCAAACAACCTCCAACACCATCACCTTGATATCTTTGGGATTCGTCTTGTACGGGACTCCCGGAACAATGATATCCTCCTCAGCAGCGATGCGTTTGTACTGGCCATTTGACTGCTGCTCGAGCAAGAGTGCATTGAATGGTCTCCCGAGGCGGGCGATCAGCCGCAACGCCTGGGTAGAGGGGTTCATGCGAACTGAAGGTTCAGCATGTAAGGGAGAAGCTGGCGCCGAAGCACTATCAGTGCCGGCGCCCGAACCCGCATCGGACTTGGTCTCTGAGTCCGCCTCGTCACTCGAGCCCACGTCAGAGTCCGCCTCTAGTTCATCAT
Organism: Imleria badia; assembly: GCA_015039435.1. NCBI lineage: Eukaryota > Fungi > Basidiomycota > Agaricomycetes > Boletales > Boletaceae > Imleria > Imleria badia. The sequence goes on from MU130808.1 coordinate 103,993, forward strand.
CCGAGATGAACCCATCAAGAGGATCACGAAGATCACGGAGCCAGGGATGTACGAACACGATTTTTCGTGGCTTCTTCAATGGAATCGCGTCGGCAGTCCTAAACTCCACATTGCCGAGAAATGAGACCTTCGCACGATAATGGGTTCCCTGACTGCGATCTAGCTCTTGCGCACCAATTTTTATAACGTAGAACACAATGCACGGGAGCTGTAAGCACCCGTTCGTGAAGTTTGCCCGGGGGAGCTGAATGACTCGGTAGTAGAACGCAGTAGCGTCACCCAATGCCAACTGAGTACGCAGCTGTTCCACGCATGTATCGAGTTCATTGTTCTCTATGAGTGGTGGGCTACATGGAGCCTGGCTATAGACAGCCAGAGAGGCGGGAAGAGCGGAATTGTATGGCAATGATTTTCCAGTCCATGCGATCACAGTTACATCTCCCGTGCGAGCGACGATGTTCTCTAAAAGTTCACCGAGCGCTGTTTTCCCCAACCCGTAGCGAGGCACAATGTTGCTCGAGAATATTCCGATCAGGGAGTACGCGATATCCTCCTCAACCATGGCATTACGGGTCGATGCTAAGCGAAGTTTTTCCCGCACTCCCAGATCCTCCGGCTGGAAGCTCGTGATGGTCTCTGGAACGACTCCGATAGCCTTCGCTAGTTCTTGTTTGATCGCAGGCGATTCCTTGTGGTTGGGGTGCGTGTCGTTCAGATATAGTCTCCACTCGCGATTGTAGAATCGGATAACCTTCGATGCAAGAAGTTCCTGTAAAGTCCAAGCACGCGTCATCCATCGGCTCTTCGTGAGGGCGAGGTCACCAAGTTTGGCAGAGGACAGGACATCTGCGAGATAGACGAGTGTCTCCGCTGCTTCTGCATACCACATGTACATGGAAATGAGCGATCGGCTCAAGATAGCACTCGTGTCCTAGTCGATGCAACAGGTGTCCGACCAAGCCCATCGATAACCATCTTCGCGAACCGTTATACAGAATTGGCGAAGCTTCTCGTTCAGTGGCGATCCGTCCAGTTTCCAGACCGAATCAACAAGGTTGACGTCCTTGAACGTTGGTTCCTTTCCCTCCCATGTATGTGAAAACATGATCCATTTGAAGTATTTCGTGACAGATTGACAGATGTACGCGCGATCTATTTTCGTCGTCGCGGCCTCGGAGACGAGCTCCTTGAACGGTGTTTCCGATTTGAACATCTGGATCCGCTCTTGTGCGTTACACAGTCGGCCCGTCGTGACATCAATGAGAACGAGTGGACAAAGACTGAAGATCTCGTAAATGGCGATATCGATAGCGGCGATTGTCTCGCGCGGAGCGGTATAGTTTGCTCGTAGTCCTGTATAACATTTTGGTACGTGCTACTAGGATGGTATGATAAATACGTACGGCGTTCGTCCGGGGAGTTCTCGATAATCACAGGCATGTGGCGAGGCGCATTGTTGACCTCACCATAATCTTCCACACCGTGCAGCGCCGCACGCTTCCTTCCGTATCCCCGATGTGACGACCCCCGATGTGACGACGGTTCTCGCTCGACTACCTACGTATAAGAGTGAAGAGTTAATAAGGTGAAGTGAATAAGATACAATGCAAGAACCTCATTCGCAACTGCTACATCCTCAGTCTGCTGTGCTTTGCGGACAAAGTCCTGGATGAATTTTTTGTTCTCTTCAATGACTTCCGCAGTGATTCCTCGACCCTGGAGGTTTCGAACAAGGGAAAGCCACGAGTCGTCGACATTATTGCTTATAAATCCCTTCTCCTCGTCGTACCCGACATGTGCAACATGTTTGAATGAACCTTGTAGAGGCTCTGAGATCATCGACTTGTTTATTGCTCCTCGACCTTTCTTGAGAGAAATCTTTGTGGCTAACAGGCAACATAAACATACAGGTTTCTCGCGGTAGTAGCGTTCTCGCGTACCTTGCGTCTCATTGCGAGTTATGACTTTCTTGTAGAAGAAGTTTGCACCTTTCTCTTCGGCGAACACGAGACCGATCATGCACTCCTAGAAAGAGTGTATGGTTGAGTCATTGCATTGTTCTATGGTCAAACGACCAACTCACATCGCCAGGGAAAGAGTGGAAGAGTGACCAGTCTTTGTGGTACTCGAATTGAGCGTACAGTTCGTGTTGCCATATGACACCGCGCGCGCCCTCAAAATCAACCAGCTTCAAGACGAACGCGTCTTTCGACTTGTCGTAGGTGAACGCCAGCGCTCCCTGGAGTCCACCGTATGACCATTTTGCCACGCTGCGGATGCGCAAAGTAAATGCGGGCAGGGACTGCAGCCAAGATCTTGGAGGAGGAGTATGGAATTACGGAGGAGACTTTTGCCTTTTCTTCCAGAGTCAGTGGCATTGTGGATTTCACTGGACTTAGTACTGTAGTGTCCCGGGCTAGGATACCCTTTTGGTAACGCCCGTTGAGCCCAATCCATGAGCACGAAAAAGCGTCATCAGGGCCCAAGCCTGCCCAAATCCATCTTGGAACACATCGAGTCTGGTGTGTACCTTTCAATAGATCGTTTGCACGTTCATCTGAGTCGGACTAGGAAACCCGCATCGCAGCAAGGGCAAAAATACCCCCCTTTCGCGCAAGGACGCCAGGAAGCAAGAGAGGCTGGATCGCAAAAAACGCAGGGCAGACCATTTCTCGACAAAACTCGTCGCTGTAAAACGCAAGACCGACGAGGAGCACGTCGATGTCCCCGACTCTAAATGGAGAAAGACGGGTCACGTCAAGAGCTCGACCGCTTCCCAAAAGACCCGGCAAGATCCCCCAGAGCTTTCTGACGCACGTAAACCGAACACATCAAAACTCACACCGCTCGAGAAACTTGCTTCCCGATCGACCCGCGAGGCACCAAAACTCGCACCCCGTATCCCTCGATCTCGGGAGGAGGCAGAAGAAGACGCGTATATCGCATATCTAGAAGCCAGGCTCGGATATTCGAATGGGACTGGGCGCAACAAAGGCGACGAGGCCGATGGGCTGGGTGGTGGGTACATGTCCTTGCAATGCGATCATCGACGTATCGACACGCGCACTCAGATTTGCTCGACTTTGCCAATGGGCTCGAGGGCTCCCTCTTGGATCGCCCTGGCCCTTCTGAAGCCAGTTCGGATTCGGAGTCGGACACTCGGTCAGATAACGGGGAGCCCTCCGAGGTGGATGAAGCATCAGACAGCCCCATCGAAGGTAGCCTGACAGACGACGACCAAGTCGAGGCTGAAGAATCGGATGGCAGCGATGAATGGACTGGTTTTGGCGCGAGTGACAACGATCTACGCCAAGATGATCAGGCTGCGGACATCAAAGAATCCGAGACACATCCATCAGGTATGCATCGCATCGCAGGTCAGTGCAATGGTAATAACTCATTTACAGGACGATATATCCCGCCTGGTCTGAGGAAGCAATCCAGTACGAGTGAAGGGGAGGATACCGTAAAGCTCACGCGTCAACTAAAAGGCCTGATCAACCGGTAGGTCGGGTGCGCAATTCCATGTCTTGCTTGTTTCATCCTGCCGTGTTCAGAATGAGCGAGCAAAATATGTCAACCGTGCTAGATTCCATAGAGCAAGTGTATCGCAACCATCGCCGGCACGGTTAGCAGTTGTTTCTCAGAGTCACCCCCTACTAACGCTTGTACAGACGTAACGTCCGCCTTGACTACCTTGATGATCAATGGCATATCTTCCCATGCCATGCTCCTTGATTCGTTTATCGTCTTACATGCCGCATTCATCTCTAGCCTGCACAGACTCATCGGCGTCGAGTTTGGTATGGATAGTGATGGCCGAAATACCACGTACTAACTCTTTGCTATTGCCTCAGCCGCTTTTGTTGTCCAGAACGCCGTATCAGCCTACGAACGTCATCTTCGAGATTACGAAAGCGACGTTCCCGATGTCACCGCCCAATCCGAAGAGCGAGGGAAAGAATGCTCTAATCTCATCGTCCTCTTGTCAGAGTTGTACAATTTCCAAGTCATCTCTTGCATTCTCTTGTACGACATCATCAAGGATCTACTTGGCAAAACGCTCTCCGAGTTCCGAGTCGAGCTGTTGTTGAAAATTCTGCGCAGTAAGTAGGAGTATCAAGTCTTGTCCTCACTTGTTTACGTCGATAGGTTCCGGGCAGCAACTTCGGCAAGACGATCCTTCAGCATTAAAGGACATCGTGACATTAGCACAATCGAGCATCGCAAATCAAGGTGATGACTTGAGGTGATTTGTATCTTTTACCGTCGTCGAACATTCTTTGACACGATTCCCCAGTTCACGCACCAAGTTTATGATCGAGACGCTTACCAATCTCAAGAACAACAAGAACAAGAAAAGTGGGACGCAACATCAAGGCGGCGATGCCGTCGAACGCATGAAGAAATTCTTGTCGGGCCTCAGCAAGAAGCGTCATAGTGAGCCCGCATCGCACCCACGTTTGTCCTTGCAAATGATACGAATTTGTTGCTAGTACAAGCGCGCGAGGCGCTCCGGGTATCATTAGATGACCTCCGAGCTGCAGAAACAAAGGGTAAATGGTGGCTAGTCGGTGCCGCATGGGGAGGCGATCCTCTCGTCGACCAGCAACGTGCTCCCTCCACAAAGCAGCACGAGGCCGAGGCAGAAGACATTAGTAACACGGCTCTCGTGAAACTTGCACGGAAACAGGGCATGAACACCGATATCCGGCGGAGCACCTTTGTCGTGTTGATGAGCAGCGACGTACGCGGTATCCTCGCCATGCTGGGTGATTTTTTTCTCAAGTTTGATATTTTAGGACTACCTGGACGCTTGCGAACGATTGGCACAACTCAACCTATCTGAGGTACAACAACGCGAGATCGTCCGTGTCATTCTTCATTGCTGTGGCAACGTGCGTTTGTCTTCTCTCTGCTTACACGAGCGCCAATTTTCGTCGTGCTCTAGGAAAAGTCGTATAACCCCTACTACGCTCTCGTCTGCCAGCAACTCTGTCAGAGCTCGCACGCCTACAAGATCACGCTTCAATTCTGCCTGTGGGATTTCCTGCGGGACCTGGGTGAAACGAACGTGGGTGGTGCAGAGATCATCAAGAATCTCAAAGACGATGACGGTCGGTTTGAGCTCAAGACCATCTCGTCGTCGCGAATAAAGAACGTTGCCAAGGCATATGGATGGTGGATCGCGAAAGACTGCTGTTCCATCACTATTTTGAAGGTGATCTTGACGTGGTCGACGGTGGTCTTCAAGGCGGTGCTGATCCATCCGCGTGCAGCCTGTCGATTTCACCCTTCTTAAACCACAAACTCGGACATTCCTCCGAGAGCTCTTTGTGCAGATATTTGTGGCTAGTCAGGCATCGTCGCCGGTGCTGACAGATGACACCGACGAACAAACGTCGCGCAATCGAGGGTCGGTCGAAGATATCTTTGTCAAGGCAACCAAAATCGAAAACTTGGGTCTTGGACTGATATTTTTCCTTTCAAACACGTTCAAAGGAGAGGAGGGGTTACTCGGGTGGGCGAGCGCACTGGCAAAGGAGACGCTACAGACGGGGATGAACGAAATTCCCAGGCCATAACATTTGCGTTCTCGGTAGATTACCAAACGTGATGTACTCTACCTCGATCTCGATTCATAGGGAAGTTATGTACTCGCCGACCCCCAACCAGACATTCTCGATCGATGAGTCGTCCCCGACAGAATTCCGCTGCGCGATTCCGACCGGAACCCGATTTGCAAATGCACTCCCGGTATGGACTTTAGCCAAGAGACGCCGACTGCTTCTGGAATGCGACGGTTGCATATGAACTTCCGCTTTTCCCACCAAAAGTAAACTTTTTGTACGGAATGCTTCCCCTTGGCAAAGAGTCAGACCCATCCCCAAACATGGCGCGATGGTTTCACTCACTTGTATTCAAGGCCGCTTCCCTGTGTGGCAACTTTTTGTGTCAATTCGTCCTCGGTGAAGTTACATGCTGTGTGCGCGGTAAATTTGTGAACGACGATCAGGAGAAGACGCTCACAAGTGATAAGGAAGTGGCCTCCTGGTCTGAGCAACCCCGCAACGCGCGGGACATATTTGTCAAGCGGCGCAACCCCCCGCGCATCCTTGTCCATGAGAGAAATAGCGTCAAAGGTGCCCTTGTCCAGGACGAGGTCCCAAACCCCGTCACTGGTGCTCTCCGCTCTAGGCGGAGAGATCGGCGACTCTGGATCCAGAAAATCACATACTGCAAAGGTGACGTCTGCATAAGTGCGTTCCTCGTCACCGTCCTCGTCCCGCTGCTTGGCGATGGCGGTAGACAAGTCCACTGATCCCTGGCTGTAATCGATCCCCGTCAATCCCGACGCGTCGTAACCAGCCTCAACCATTGCAAAGAGGAGATGTCCGTTCCCCATGCCGACGTCGAGTACGTTAGGACGCGCTGTCGAAGGAACGTGCTTCGAAGCCCACTCGACCATCTTCACCACGGGTTCCTCGCCGAACCTGATGAAGGATGGGCGGGAGAGCGCAAGAGGGGGGAAATGCTGGACACGTACCATACCTCGCCTTCGAGGCCGCTGTCGTAAAAGTGGGCTAGCTCGTCCGAGTAGCGCTGATCCCAGCTGTAGGTGTGGTTATGGCTTGGTGTCGTGATCAAGGGAAGGGAGACTTCACTGATCCTTCGTTCCGAGCAGCGAAGAGTCGAACTCTACTGTGCTCATCGTGTGAGTGTATGTTGATGATCAAGAGATGGTCGGTAATGTCAGGTCAGAGCGAAGATTAGTCAGCAACGGCGAGGCTCAGCGACGAGGTTGGATTATTTGGAGGCTCAATGGAAAGACGAACAAGTCAAATTGACCCGAGTGAGAGTGGCGAGTAATATTCTAATGCAATAGTGGGTGATAATGCTGTATGGTACATGGCCGAAAACTTTTCGAAAGAGATTGAGTGACGCAAAGCCGACTCGGAAAGTTCTAGCTACTCACCAGAATGAAAGATATAATGCAACGTCATCGTTTCCCGTCCGTCTTGTCAAGCATATCTTTTGCTTCGTTGATTTTACTCGCGAGGTAAGGCGAACCACCTCGATCGGGATGATTCGCCAACATGATTTGACGGTGAGCATCCTTGAGTCTATTGCGAAGCGTAGGCCCATCTCTGAGACAAAGACGGATGAGAAACCGAGAGACGACCAGACAATGGACGACGCACTTTAGACCGAGAATTGCGATGGCCTCCTTACGATCCATTTTGGCCCTGAACCCTCCCTTTACCCATTGTTCTGCTGCTCCCTTTCCAATGACGCCGCTCCGAATGAGGTGTCTGCCCACTAGTGCGGCCGTCACTGCACCGAGCCCAACAATGACGGGAGTAGCCATGTCCTGTGCGAGTGAAAGTGTGCCCACCGTAACACACAGTGACACAGCGTTGTGTCCGCTGCCACGTGACTCTGATGGGACCGCTGTGCTTTACGGTACGTTGAACGGATTTTCTCGAGTCTGGACCACAACGACACCAAATGTCACCATATCAACCCCGTAGCTTGGAAGTACTTAATGCTGGCAGGGTTACACGTTGTGCGAATCCTTCGCCGCGAGGTAACAACCAGTTCTGCGATGACTCACCTGCAGCACTTGCTGTGCCTCGAGTAGGCCGAATCATTCCCTTCTTTATTCCAATGGGGCCAGACGGAGCGCCCGTTATCTTTGATCATAATAAAAGGGAGGCACCAGCCTATCTATTCTGACCGTACGCCTCTCCCGTCTCATTGATCCTCCCGCACATGTCCCTCACAATCACTCAGAATCTGTTCATCAATGATTCCACCGTCATCATGGTCGTCAAATGTATCGACGATGCTGTGACGATGCGTCACATCCAGCCTCTGTTGGACGCCACAGATCGCGTTCTAGGTGTTTCCGCCACCTACGGCAAGCAGTGTCAACTTTCTTCGATTGCCTTCGCCACACTGTCGCGAGTACTCGTGGTAACCATACCTGCGCGCCACGTTCCTCAGCCCAAAGACGCTGGGAAACGACGACGGGTTGCTAAAAGCAGGGGTCTCATCGAAGACCACCTGCTTCTCAACCCGAAGTTTCAAAAGTATGCGTTCAAAATGGACCAATTCGCCGTTTCGTTGTATTTGGATCTGTCGGTCCGAATCAACGATACGGTGGATATGCTGTCAGTGGGCAATGCTGGCAGGCAATCTCTGCAAGCGTTGATGACTGCGATGGGTGGCGAAACGCATCTACAGAGGAACAACGTACAATCCCTGTTTTTCAACACTTCAAAGTCGTCGACGATTGATGCTGCGACCAATGTGGCGTTGGAAGCTTGGGGTGCTTGCCGAGCGGCGACTCTTCCTCACATGTCTTCGCGCTTCATGTCTCTCCCCAGGATTGAGACGAAAGCTTTCCCGAAAGCGGTACGAGATTGGGTTCATCTCTGCGTTGCCTTTTTAACACGCCGAAAAATCTAGCATTTGGACGCTGTGGCGAGCATTTGCCGACACGCGGAGCGTTTGGATGCGTTGAAACCATCCACCGCCAAAAATGATGTCGCAGATCGATTCACTATGAAGAAAGGCGTTATCAACCTCGTCTGTGGCCGCTTCTCCACCCGCATCAAACATTCGACAAGTCAGGTTTGCTAACGTTCTACCCAACCTAGTATGCATGTCCTAATATTGTTGCGTAGGTTATCCAAATCGAAATAGAGGGTAAAGAAGCCACAAGCCAGGTGATGGGTCGAACCCGCAAGGTTAATGGACGAAGTGCACGCATCAATGTCAATGGACCTGTTCAAGGCGAGAAGATTCTCTCCGTTACGACCATCGGAAAGGATAACCCCACGTTCTCCGAATCCACTCGCCGAGGTATCATCCTCGAGACGCTACAGCAAAAAACAACCATCCTCTTAAATCCGTTCTTTCAGACCTTGTGGCTTCCTAAGGAACGACCGGTGTGGCCCAAGTCCAAAGGGCAGAGGGGAGCACTCTCTGTGCATTCATCCCGTGATCTCAATGCCTCTCAGCACGCAGCCGTACGGAGGATATTGTCGGATAAGGACAACGATCGACTCGTCATGATCCAAGGTCCTCCAGGCACGGGAAAAACGACAGTTATCGCGGCTTCGGTCATAAGCCATGACCACGCCAATTCTGGTCAGAGTATCTGGGTTGCTGCCCAGTCTAACGTCGCCGTAAAAAATATCGCGGAAAAGTTCATCAAAGACGGCTTTCATGGATTTAGACTCCTCGTATCCTGGGATTTCCATTACGAATGGTGGGTCATCATACCCCACGCGAACACTCTTTCTGAAATGTCATAGGCACGAACATCTATACGAAGAAAATCTAGAGCCGCTTCTTATTCGATCGGATAGTTTCAAAGAGTCCATCGTTGATGCAAGCACACAACTGCTTGGGTGTAAAGTAATCCTCTGCACGTTGAGCATGTTCTCCAACCCCAAGATCGGTGCATACGTACAAGTCGTACCGGTGGAAATGATAATACTAGATGAAGCCAGTCAAATCGAATGCGGGGACTATATCCCCATCTTCCACCTTTTTCACTCTACACTCTCGAAGATTGTCTTCATTGGCGATGATAAACAATGTGACCTTTCTCCGTTAGTACACGTGTCGTAGCTGACATTTACCTCAGTGCCGCCTTATGGTCAAGAAGACATACCGGAGCTTCGCAGCGTTTTCGAAATTTCTCATCTTCGGAGACGAGCATTGTTCCTTGACACGCAATGTTCGTAATCCGCTTTGGTTCACCCACCTTGTATTGATGACAGTCTAGATCGCATGCCTCATGTGATTGGCGATTTTATTTCACGAAATGTCTATGCTGGCAAACTTCTCACCTGCCATGACCCCGAAACCTCGAAACCATGTCGCTTCATCGACGTGAACAAAGGTCGTGAAACTAAAAAAGGTCATAGCTGGGTTGTAAGACAATTTTTCTTAACATTCCCAAGGTTTCCTAACGCTCGTCATCAGAATGAAGAAGAAGCTCGTGTTGTCGCCAAACTCGTCGAGCTGTATAAATCGAGAGCCATGTCCTTCCGCATCATTACCCCGTATGATGCCCAGAGGTCTCTCATCGAGAACCTTCTCAAACGAGAGAAACTGCCATGGGAGGACAAAGTCTTCAACGTCGATTCGTTCCAAGGTTCGTTCCCAAGAACATGCGTCGTCGACAGAAGCTGACTTTCTTTGTTCTTAGGGAACGAAGATGACCACATCATCGTCTCTGTCGTTCGCTCAAACGCACCCGGGTTCCTCAGAAACCAGCGTCGCACGAACGTGATGTTGACCCGCTGTAAACAAACCATGGTCATCTGCTCGAGTCGAGCCTTTCTCTCCGACAAAGCGTCCAACACGCTCGTTGGCAAGCTGGCTGTCTCTCTCAAGGCAACTGACTGGATAAACGGGCATGACGTCCTTTGTGGTAGAGATGGACTGTTCACATAGAATCAGCATTCATAGATCCCTAATAACCATCTTGTTGTCGAGTTCTATCATGGCTGGACATCAGGTAACTTAGGACTGGGTTAGTCTGATAGGCCGCTCTACGTGAGATATTCCGAGGGGGAGACGTGTTGCCGGCCGTGGCCTCCCTGCGGTCCATTTTGGCCCTTAACCCTCCCTTTACCCATTGTTCTGCTGCTCCCTTTCCAGTTACGCCGCTCCGAATGAGATGCCTGCCCACTAGTGCGGCCACACTGCACTGAGACCGACAATGACGTGAGTAGGTTGCCATGTCTTGTGTGAGTGAAAGTGTACACACCGTAGCACACAGCTACACACAGAGTTACACAGCGTTGTGTGTGTCCACTGGCACGTGACTCAGAGAGATTCGGAGCACCGTAGAGCTCAAGTTGTGTGTCGTCCGTAGAGTCTGGACCACAACGACGCCAAATGTCTCCATATCAACCTCATCGGAGTCGTAGTCCGGAAGTAATGCTGGCAGGGTTACACGTCGTGCGGGTCCTTCAAGTTCACCGTCACTGAAGCAGCAACCATTTCTGCAATAACTCACTTCCGGTACTTCCTGTGCCTCGAGTGGGCCGAATCATTCCCTTCTTTATTCCCATAGGGCCAGACGGAGCGCCGCCCGTTCATAAAAGAGAGGCGTTGGGTGCGCCCACGTATCATTTCTGACTGTACGCCCCTCCCGTCTCATCCATCCTCTCGCGCATGTCATTCAAAATCCCTCAGAATTTATTCGTCAACGATTCCACCGTCATCACGGTCGTCAAATGTAACGACGATGCTGTGACGATGCATCACCTCCAACCTTTATTAGACGCCACAGACAACGTTCTCGGTGTCTCTGCTACCTATGGCAAGCGGTGTCGACTATCTTCTATTGCCTTCTCCACGCTTTCGCAAGTACTAGTGGTGAATATACCTGCACGCCACGCTTCTCAGCCCAAACAGGACACGAAACAACAACGCGTTGCTAAAAGCAGAGGTCTCATCGAAGACCATCTGCTTCTCAACCCGAAGTTTCAAAAGTATGCATTCAAAATGGACCAATTCGCCGTCGCATTGTATTTGGACCTGTCGGTCAGCATCAACGATGCAGTGGATATGCTGTCAGTGGTCAATGGTAGCAGGCAATCTCTGCAAGCGTTGATGGACGCAATGGGTGGCGAAACAAATCTACACAAGAAGAATGTAGAATCTGTTTTTTTCAACACTTCAAAGTCGCCGACAGTTGATGCTGCAGCCAATGTGGCGTTAGAAGCATGGGCTGCGTGTCGAGCGGCGACCCTTCCTCACATTTCTTCACAATTCGCGTCTTGCCGTAGGATCGATACCGTCGCTTTCTCGAAATCGGTACGAGGCTTGGTTCATCTCTACGTTTCCTCTTTAACGCGCCGCAAAATCTAGCATTTGGATGCTGTGGCGAACATTTCCCGACACGCAGCGCGTTTGGATGCCTTGAAACCAACCGCCGTCAAAAACGATGTCACAGATCAATCCAGTGTGAAGAAAGGTACTATCAACCTCATCTGTGGTCGTTTTCCTACACGCATCAAACCATCAGCAAATCAGGTTTGCTAACGTTCTACCTAACATGTACTCACAACCTAAACATCGATGTTTCGTAGGTGATCCAAATCGAAATAAAGGGTAAAAAAGCTACAAGCAAGGTGATGGGTCAAACTTGCAGGGTTGATGGACGGAACGCCCACATCAGTGTCAAGGGACCTGTTCAAGGCGAGGAGATTCTCTCCGTCATGACCATCGGAAAGGATAACCCTACTTGCGCCGAATCCGCTCGTCACGATATCATCCTCGCGACGCTGCAGCACAATACAAGCATCTTCTCAAATCCGTTCTTTCAGGCCTTGTGGCTTCCTAAGGAACGACCGGCGTGGCACGATTCCAAAGGCCAGATCGGAGCACTCTCTGTGCATTTTTCCCGTGACCTCAATGCCTCTCAGCATGCAGGCGTGCAGAGGATATTGTCGGATAAGGACAACGATCGAGTCGTCATGATCCAAGGTCCTCCTGGCACGGGAAAAACCACGGTTATCGCGGCTTCAGTAATAAGCCACGACTACGCCAATTCTAGTCAGGTTATTTGGGTTGCTGCCCAGTCCAACGTCGCAGTCAAGAACATCGCGGAAAAGTTCATCAAAGAGGGCTTTCGTGGATTTAAACTCCTCGTATCCAGGGATTTCCATTATGATTGGTAGGTCATCATCCCTCGGGTGAACGCTCTTTCTGAAGATCATAGGCACGAACATCTATACGAAGATCTAGAACCGCTTCTCATTCGAACGGATAGTTTCAAAAAGTCCGTCATCGAAGCAAGCAGGCAACTGCTTGATTGTAAAGTAATCCTCTGCACGCTGAGCATGTTCTCCAACCCCAACATCGATGTATACCTGCGTGTCGTCCCTGTAGAAATGATCATATTAGATGAAGCCAGCCAAATTGAATGCGGGAACTATCTCCCCATCTTCCACCGCTTTCACTCTACACTCTCGAAGCTTGTCTTTATTGGCGATGACAAACAACGTGACCTATCTCCATTAGCATACATTTCGTAGCTGACGTTTACCTCAGTGCCGCCTTATGGTCAAGAAGACATACCGGAGCTTCGTAGCATTTTTGAATTTCCGCATCTTCGGAGACGAGCATTGTTCCTTAACACACAATGTTTGTAACTCTCTTTGGTCCCCCGCCTTTGTGTTGATGATAGTGTCTAGATCGCATGCCTCATGTGATCGGCAATTTCATTTCACGAAATATCTATGGTGGTAAACTTCTCACCCGCCATAGTTCCACAACGTCCAAAGCATGCCGCTTCATCGACGTGAACAGAGGTCGAGAAACTCAAAGCGGTCACAGCTGGGTTGTAAGACAATTGTTATTTAATGTTTCAAAGGTTTTTAACGCTCGTCACAAGAATACTGAAGAAGCTCGTGTTGTCGTGAAGCTTGCTCAGTTGTATGAATCGAGAGGCATGTCCTTCCACATCATTACCCCTTATGATGCCCAGAGGTCTCTCATCGAGAACCTCCTCAAAGAAGAGGAACTACTGTGGGAGGACAAAGTCTTCAACGTCGATTCGTTCCAAGGTTCGTTCCCAAGAACAAGCGTCGTTGACAGAAGATGACTTTTAAAAATTCTAAAAATTCTTAGGGAACGAAGATGACCACATCATCGTCTCCGTCGTACGCTCAAACGAACCTGGGTTCCTCAGACACCAGCGCCGCACGAACGTGATGCTGACTCGCTGTAAACAAACTATGGTCATCTGCTCGAGTCGAGCCTTTCTCTCTGACAAAGCTTCCAAGACGCTCGTCGGCAAGCTGGCCGTCTCTCTCAAGGCAGCTAACTGGATAAACGGGCATGACGTCCTTTGTGGTAGAGATGGATTGTTCGCGTAGAATTAGCATTCATAGATCCCTAATAACCATCTTGTTGTCGAGAGTCCGAGATATTCCGAGGGGAGACGCATTGCCGGCCGGCCGACGACCTGGGCGAGGCACTTTTGGGAATCGGATTGCTGATTTAGAGATCGGCCAGACCCAGAACATGAGGCCTTTGAGGCTCCGCATCGATAGAACCCAGTGAGCCACTGGCAACGAGGTGGCACGATTCTTGACCCGTCCTTTGAGCCGCACTCCCTGCACCCCGCACTCTCTGCACCTGAACTCTTCCCATCTGTCTCGCCCTCCAAATCTCTAAATTGTTTCGATGGAATCCTCTCCCAAATCACCAACTGCTGTGCTCCCGCCGTCTACTCGTGTTATCTACCAAAATCTCATCGACGCTGGCAACGACGGGAAGCTGGATGTCGTCTTTATCAAGATGTCCGGCTTAAACGAAGACCACACTGGCTTACGCACCATCGTGGAGCGCAACGAGGGCCGCCCTCTCGGTCTCTCGGGCACGTACTTGCCCAACGGAACCCTCCAGGTCCTCGCCATCGCCGACGCCACCACCGTCTTCCTCATCGATTTTTCTAGCGACAAGAACAACGGACGCGCTGGTTCCTCGAACTCCTCGTTGACTACCGAAGGTCGTGATTACCTGCGCGATCACGTCCTCGGTCGTACCTGCGGGTTCCTCTACGCGTTCGACATGGCCCCGCTTGCGCTCGCGCTGTGGCAGAGCCACGATCTCCGAATCAAGCAGGCGATCGATCTCCAGTCCGCAGGTCCTGCCTGGACCCGCGCGCCGTCCGCCACGATCAAATTAGCACTCGGTGGCAGCGACAAGTTGAACTTCGGCAACATCATTCGCACGTTCAATGATTTCATTTGCGAAAAGCCTACTGATGCCGCCAATTCCCCGACCATCACACCTCTCGCTCAACGTGCTTGGGCTGCCCACTACGTCTCGCAGCTGGTTTCAATGGAAGAGAGGCTCTCCCAGGTATCACCAATTGATACCTTTAGGTTCTCCGAAGCTGTGATCTATTTTTCTTATGTTTCATCTTTGCTTTTGACTGATCCAAGCATTTAGCTCCTTCGTTTTCTGGCCAAGAGTACTGTGAACTCTTTTCAAAGAGATCAGCTCAAGCCAACTGAAGTTACTCGATCCTATTCCACATCCTTTGATGATGGAAATAAGGAGCTTCATGTTAAAGCTGATCGTTATCAGAACAAGATTCGTAAGGGCAGAAATCAAGTGAGTTCATCCACTCATTCTTATTTGAGACTTAAACTTTTATATGCAGCAAGCTCATATCCATGTCTCTGCTCGTGATGGAGTTGGAGCCTTCACTGTCTCTGCTCAGATTGCCTCTGCAAGGAGTGACATTGCTAACCTGGAGACTGAAGGACTCTTGGCTGGGAAGCAAGTGGGCACCATTACCCTTATGGGCAGAGAGGATCCCACTGCTGCTGAGGTCAAGAGAGCTCAGATCATTCTTATGGTTCTTCAGGGAAGAATCAGTACTGATGCTCACTTCAATCCATGGATCCAAAAGATCTATCTCAGTCCAGAGGATTTTATGTGGCCAGCTGAATGGTCTCAGCCAGCCCCATCCCCTGTTAAACTCAATCTTGACAAGATTCCTCGTCCTCTCAACCCCTCCCAGAGGAAAGCAATCAGGTGTATGCTTGATCAGACTGACTCTTCAAGGACCACCATCATTCAGGGTCCTCCTGGAACAGGCAAGACAACTGTCATTGCCTCTTATGTCCTCACTGCTATCTCAGCTGGGAGATCTGGAATCTGGCTTATAGCTCAGTCCAATGTAGCTGTCAAGAACATTGCAGAGAAGCTGGCTGACTTTGGCCTAATCAACTGGAGACTTTTGGTTTCCAATGAGTTCTATGAGTTTTGGTGAGTCTTTTGTATTTGGTTTACTTTTCTCATTCTCTTTCCTCACCAGGCATGAGCATTTATATACCACCATCAAGGCCAATACCATCACCAGTAAAGATTTTGAAGAGAGGCTCTCTGAACTCAATGGCTGTCCAGTTGTGCTTTGTACTCTCAGCATG